>VURO01023340.1:0-11107 GCA_015108175.1 Pelvicachromis taeniatus | reverse complement strand
GCTCCAAATTTTACACAACCAGCTATCAGAATAAAATATTTATAAAACCTCAGGGCTGCAAGTCAGACCTGACAGCTGATATATATACACACACATATACACATTTAAATTATGCTTCTTCAAGCCTGTATTATACATGTTTTTCTACCGTTGCACAGCACTATTGTTACAGGTTATGCTGCATCTATTTATTCTACTTTAATCTGCTGCTGTAATAATGTATTACATTTCCAAGTAATCCCGACTATGGAACTAAATCGGGTTATATTATTTGCCAATTAATGTTTGTATCCAAATGGCCGAAAGCTACTAAAAAGAAAACACTTAATTTAGGACGTCTGTCCTCTCATTACTGCAATAATCAAAATTCACAAATGGTTTTGTTCCATTAGAAAAGTGTTTAATTATACTTTTAGCAGTACTGGCAGACCGACTGCAAATTAAGGTCTGTTTATCATTTAACCCTTGTTTGGTGTTAGACTACTCTTTATTTAATCAATACAGCCATGACGACTAATGCAAAGATATTTAATCTCACAGGTTTCTGACAGGTTTACTTCATCTCAAATCCAAGCAGTACTGACCACGTATATGGAATTCACCTGTAAGAGAACAGTTATGAACAAACGTGACACTCGTCTTAGTGACAAAATGTAATAAAGAAAATATGTTAAGAAAAACATTTTTATCCGAAAATATACTATCCAAGATATACATAGGGTAAACTTACAGTGTCACGTTATTGTAAGAAAGAAAGAAAGAAAGAATATTTTTTCTTTTTGTAAACAATGAAAACCCGAACACCGCACAAGGGTTAAAATGAAGTCAATTAAGCAATATAAATATGGTGTATGGATACAGTAGATATCTGGCTTACCATTAACTACAAATTAATTAACGCCAGGAATATTTTCTCTTACACTGTCCAATGCTTCCTAGCTTGGCGCCTCACAGTCCACAACAAGTAGCTAGGTTTAGCTAACGCACATTACAAGCTAGGAATTTAGTAAAACCTAGAAGTAATAAAAGAAAAACTACAACCAATTAAACTAAAATGAGCCACGTTGGATGCAAACATTAAATCCACACATTAATCCTTAACAGGCTGCCTGAATATAACGTTACTTTTTCACACAGCCCTCTGCAGTACATCCATTCATGCAGCTCTGTCCATCACACGCCAACACAAGCCAGCCTCAGCAGTGGCTCCATCTTGGCTAGCTAACTAGCTAGCTCGGCTAGCATGCTACAGCAACTCACCGTCCCTCGCTGTTCCCATCAGCTGGTCGAGCAAAGCTCTCATTTGAGCTTGGGCAGACATTACTGCGGTTCCTCCGTCGATAGCGTTAGATAAAAGTCAATCAACTTGAAAAATGTTCCTCTGTCTGATCGGCTTATTTGAGAATGTATTTATCCAAGCATCTCCATTTGCTGCTTCTCCCTCTATTTCTTCAACTCGCCCGTTTCCGTCCAATATCCGGGAAATGACGAAACTATTCTGTAGCCTCGCTAAACCAGGAAGTTTCCAAATTCAGTCTGAAATGTGCCAATCGAAACGGCCGAATACGAGTTCAACAACCAATCACAGCCTGTGTAAAGATTGCACCCGATCTTGGACTATCAGGCAACAGCTTTTCACCACAGGTATTCATCATTTTAGTGCACCCCTTACTAAAGCAGTATCCAAAGTTAGGTAAATTAATTTTAATGTTAAGGTTCGTGTTGATTTGGAGATTTTTGTATTACTTGAATGTGTAAATTTTCAATGTGTAGTGCTACCTGTCAGACAAATTCTGAGTAAAACAAATGTTCTGGATCGTGGGCTTGCCTGTGATTTGTTTACGCAGCTGAGGTTGACAGGCAGTTTTGTTAGCCTGTGTCAGGCCTGCTATCTGAAGTTAGCTGCACTAAAAACGCAGGAGTCGACGGCGGAGAGTTAAAGTAAGAAAAGCCTTATCCTTGTCTGCTTAAACTATTCAGTCAACCTCAAATCGAGGGCCACTTTTATGTGGTAATATTATAAATAGTCCCTTTTTTCGGGCCTGGCCTTCGTTCAACAAGTTAGCAAACTAATCCGCCCAGGTGTTAAGGGTAAACTTTTTTTTTTTATACCTAATCTCGCTAATATAGGTAGCTATCCGAATCTCAGCAAGGCGAAGAAAAAACAAATTCAGGACACGGTCTCTGGTCTGTTTGTAATATACATAAGGAAGTTTGTAGCACACGCCCTTATCTACCTTTTTTACGTGGGAGTAATAAGCCAGTTGCTGCAGAACAAATAATAGGGTGTGCAACCCTGAGCGATGTTTATCATGGGTCTGCTGTCTTTGTGCTGAGAAGCGTCTGGATCTGTGCTGGCACATCTGAATAAGCAGAGATTCACAAAGGTTGATGCAGCAGAAATAGCTGGAGTGCTAGACACTGCTGCCTCCAGTATTATATCCCACAGAGTGTATCCTATGAATGCCAGCGAGTTTTGTATGGTTACTTTGACACATGCAGATTTGTAATCCACTCCACACTGGAACTGTATGTGACGGGAGCACTGACAATTTGTATTTACATAAGTTTTTACCGTAATCTCTTTTCTCCTTTTAGCCAGGTGAGTGGGCCAGTAATGCGTTAAGGCAGTGATGGAGACCACAGACCATGCCACTGAGGGCGACCCTCTGAAGACGGGAGAAGATGGTGCAGAGGCAGGAACAGTACCATCAGCAACAGAGCTGAAGAAAAAGAGCTGCAAAGAGTTGGGTTTTGCCAAACTGTCCCACTGGCGAACTGCAGTCTTCTTCTTGTCCTTGTTCCTTTGCCTCACAATCGTGTTTGCCTTCTCCTTCATCATCCCCTGTCCCGTGAGGCCACAATATCTCGTTACCTGGAACAGTTCATTCCCTGGAGCAGGTGAGTGTAATTATATGCCTTTCACTGCTTGACAGTGTTATAACTGCGAGATAATTAGGCACCTCTGTTTTCTTCACCACAGCAACCTACAACTTCTTAGCTTTTGAACATGCAAATGAAGACAAGGTGATGGATGTCCTGTTTGTTCTCAAAACCATAGAAGTGACTCAGAACAGATCATGTGCTGATGAAGGTAAAAACTGATCCTCAGTTTGTTTATAAGAATACAATACACCCGCTGTGTGTTATGTTTGTTTAGAGAAGCTGTGGGTTTTCCAGGTCTAGCTTCACCATGCATGTTTCTGTTGGCACTGGATGGCACACATGGAGAGAACCTGTGGGACTGTCCGCTGGATCCCGACTTCCACTGGGCCCAGTGTGGCCTGGAAAGAGAAACGGGCAGAACCTGGGACTGTCTGCTGTCCCATTCTGACAAACTCACAGCCATTAACAAACGCACAGGTTAGTGTAAAAACAAACACTGTGCAAGTAGTAGCAAATAAAATAAATCCTTTATTTAATTACAAAAGGAGAAATAGGGATTTTATTGGCTACGAAAAAAAATTGTACTCATTTCCAATTTGTTAGTGGAAACAAGTTACAGATGTACCATCTAATGTTGTGTTCCTGAAGTCTAGTTAAAGAAAGGAAAAAGAGCAATGTCACCTTTTAAAGATCAGTTTTGGGTAAAGAAAGCTGTATTTTGTAACCTGTTCCTGTGTGGTGTGGTTGTCTCAGGTAAGAAAATCTGGCAACAGCCTCAACCTACTGGGCTGCGCAGCTCTGCACCTGTTCTCAGTGTCCCAGATCTGGATGGGGACAAAGTTGGTGATGTGGCTCTGGTGGCATCTGATAGCACACAGGTAAAGGTGAAGTTAAAAGTTATATTATTATGAGCCTTGGTTTTGGTATGTTTTTCTCTTGCTGCAAGTGGACTCAAATATGGAAATGTTCCACATTGAAAGTGTTAATATTTAATGTTAATATTAAAGCAAAAAATTTTAAGTGTCCCAGTCTCGGTGTCTCCTGTCATATCTGCAGACTCAGCTGGTATTGCTCTCAGGGAAGACGGGTGTCCAAATCGGCACTACGGTGGTTCTCGATTCCACAGAGACAGCCAATCATCTTCTGCACCGCACCGAGAAAGGTTCTTACTACGTACTACTACAAAAAGGTTTGTGTATGAAATCATCTGTGACAGTTACTCTGCAGGAAAACCAGTTGAGCAGGTTCTAAATTATAAGTGTTGCTCTCTATCCAAGTATAGGTGCAAAACTCAAAATGTTACGGATTGTTGTAATGCTTAGTCATAACAAAAGCTGCGTAATAACAGATGCACTGTTATACTTTTTATAGGATCACCCATAGTCTAGGCTTAAAAGATCATGTGAATCTCTGTCCTATAACAACTTTTTTTAAAAGGTGAATAAAGTCATATGTTCTGATCTGATCAGTGCTGTCAACGTGTCATCACGTTTAACACGATTAAACTTTAACGCACTCGACCCGTCTGGAGCGCAGAATGGACAAACTGCTTGAAATGTGTTGACAGAGACATTTCAGAGATTTTGAGTCAGTCTGCGCTCCAGATGGGTTAATTGTTAATCGCGTTAGTCGTGATGACGGCGTTAACACGTTTAAGCTGCATAATAACATGGAACCAAAGAAAATTAACAGCAACCATTAGATGTCTACAAAGGAGGTGGATCAGAGAGATCTGGTTAGGGTTCATGTGTGCATTGAATGCTTCAGTAACAACATTTTTGGAAAACAAACGTTCTCTGTTTGTGAAAACCAGGCTTCCGATTGTTAGGCCTCAGGATGTGAAAGGGGCGAGGTAGGACATGGCCCGCCAAAATTGACTAGATAATGAAACAGACGGCACATTCAATATAACCTTCTCCAAAAATGTAATAAAGTGACTTGAAAGACGACAATGTGTTAGCTTCTCTGAGCTGCTCAGGGTGGTCATTTCACAAGTTACAAGCCAAACTGAAAAGTGTGATGAAACCTTGTTATACAAACACATTCCTGAAGAAACTGTCATGGCATGTTTGATGAAGTGATAAAACACCTGATAGTTAACCTTGCTGCAACATTTCATCTTTATTAGGTAGGGGTCGGTTTTGATTGTAGATTTTGAGATTAAAAACGATTTTAGCGTGAATAGAGCGATATCGATTCATTAAAATCCTGAATCAATTTTTAAATGTAAATTTATTTCCCCCGGGACCTTGTGAATCGGAATCGAATCAATTATAGAAATCAGTGACGATACCCAGCGCCATTAGTGAGTGAGTGTGTATTTACTCATAGACACTGGCTTGTATGGCTGGGCACTGTGGAAGATTGCTGCCAAGGCTGAAGCAGGGATGGAGGTCGGTCTGAAGAAGGACCAGCACTTGGAGAGAAATGCCAGTGGGACAGCCGGCCTTGTACCCATCTATGAGTAAGAAGGAGCCTTGATTATCACTTCTACAAAACTGCCTGTTGTCATGGTGATTTTTACCCTGATATTTGTTTCTGCTTTACAGGTCTGAAGTGAGCCGAATGCTCAAAACCGATGAAACGGATGATTCATCCAATCTGCTGGTTGTGGCCGGGAAGGAGGTGGCATTGATTGACGGCAAAAATTTGGAGCTACTGTGGAGATTCAACACCAGCTCAGTCCTCAGGTAACCCGACTGCTTTAGAGTTCATGTGCACAGAATAAGAGGAAAGTGCTTAATTAATGCCTCAGTATAGAGTGCTTACAAGATCGATACCTCTGAGATTGCTGGACAAAAATGCCATAATACCATGGATACAGAAAGGCAAGGAAAATCATTCCTACCGCAAGGAATACACGGCATACATTGGTGCAATAACAATCGATTAAACTAAATTAGGCAAATTTATAGAAAATAATAAACAAACCTTTTCTTTCTTTTTTTTTAAAATTTAAGCAAAAATGCCCAAATTTGTACCATTTCTAGATTTTGAAATGTGAATATACTCCTTTAAAACCAACATTCTCAAACATTCAGTATTAAATTCTGGTCATTTTTGTTGTTTAGGAGAGCACAATAAATATCAAAGTAAACCATTTGTGGTTATTCAGTAGGCTTGTTGGGTGGAAAACAGCTTTTTCTCTTTATTTTTTTCAGTGAACCCTCTTTTGGTCATTTTAACAAAGATGGTTTAATAGATGTTGTCATTGAGGAGGATATTGGCAACAACACAAAGAGGGTAAGTTGAGTTTGAAAACGTTACAAACACCTTCATTTCGATGCCTGACTGCTGGCACGAGATGATCAGTGCCAATCACAGAAAAACTAGATCACTTTGGTTTTAAATGTAGATCATAATCCTGGATGGGAAGACTGGCGGTGTGCTGTGGGAAGTGCAGCTCTTGGCCAGTCCCAATTCCCCGAGACCCGCTTCCATCGACACCACCAACTACTTCTCAGTCTTCATGTTTTGGGGCTTGATGCCCTCAGAGTCAAACTCATCTGTAAGTACACAACCGTTAAGAAAATGATTATTTTACATGTTTCTCACAAATAAAACTGATTTGATCAAAGATTTAGAAACTGCTCCCTGACAGCTGAAACGTTTTCCTTCCAGGAGCCGGTAACAAGCGAACGACGCTCTTACATGCTGCATCCTCTCTACTCGAATGTTCTCCTCGAGTCCACTAATATCATAGACCACATTATTGCATTTAAAGGTACCTCCTGTTCTTGCTTTCACTTTGCTGTAACTAAGTTATTACTGATGTGATGAAGCTCCAGGGTGTATCTGGTATCCCTGTGTTGGTGTTATTCCTGGATTATCCTAATTACTGTTGGTCCAAGTTCAACATTGCAAGTGACCAATCACATGATGATGACATAGTTTTGTGACTTGGAAAAACAAAATCCAAAAATAGGATGCGATCATGGTTAGGGTGTGTGGTGTGATGGTGTTTCCACATCGCAAAACCCTGACATCACAACAACGTGATTGGTCACTTGCAATGTTGAACCTGGACCAACAATAATTATGTTTAAGAAACAACACAAGAAAATCAGATCGAGCAGTGAGTGTGTATTTTGTTTTAAATTTTTTTGAGACGGCTATGTTTTCATTGTAGCCACGCTGATGGAGCGTGGGCGCCATGCTGCCTACATCCTGCTGACAGGTCCTAAGGAGGAGGGAGCTGAAGGCACAGTGGTTCTCAGCAAGCGCAAGCTGAAGCAGGACATTCCCGACAGCAAAGTTCTCCGTTTTGGCGACGGGACTTCAAAATCCAACGAGGACATTAAAGAGGCCTTCAACCGACTCCGCTTTAGCGATTGGTGAAAAGACCAGCTGTAAACTGTGCAGTATATGCTCGGTGTTATGCTGATTTAACTTGATTTTCAAAACCAAAATTCTTGTACACTATGACTTTCCAACTGCTGACCAGCAAAGAAACTCTTTTGTGTTTAAAAGACTTTAGGTTGATTTGCTTTGACAGGGATGTGGACAAACTGTCCAGTGGTCAAACTGGACATCATCTATCTTCACTCTTCTTCACTGCATATCTTTCATATTATCAAAACTCTAAACTTGTATGGTGTCAGAAAAAAAGCTGCTGTTCACTGACAATCACTCTACTCAGACTGCTGTTCTCCTGCTGAGAAACCCATCAGGACCTGCCTTTATGTGCTGTTTCTAGCACTTTCATGCATTGGTGCAATGATTGTTTTAAACAGTAGAAGCTGGACTTTTCAGATCTATGCAACTGTATGTCGCCCTATGCTTCAAAGGTAGCAGATGCATGCCACTACAAGGGCTTTTCCTGAGTGTTTCAAATGAAAACATCCTTAAAAGAATAGATACAGTTAAAAGGCTGGTTTACGGTATAAACTAAATGTTTTGTGTTAAATTTGTAAGGGATCCTGTCTGTGGAAGTATCGATAAGGCACTCTGGAGGTCAACGGTACTGATGTTGACAAACAGTGATGACCCCTTATTGTTACTTAATCCAACATGCTGTAAGATGTAATGCTAGGTAACGCACACTGACAACACTTTCACTCAATGCTGTGTCAAATAATAGTTATTGCTGTGGTTGAACAGCTCCTTATGAAGCTGTTTTTCCCTCAGTGACTTATAGTAAGGTTGAAGACGAGGTTCTTATTTTTGCTGAACATTGATATATTGAATCTGAAAGAGGCCTTTATTGAAGATGACTTTACTTTCTGACTTGTAATGAAATGTTTGGATTTGAGCTATATTAAAAATATTTTTAAAGAAATTGCTTTTGTTTAGTCTCAGTGACTTATCAATGTTTAAAGTAGTGTGGATGGATAAATTAATCCAGTTTAAAGTTTCAGAGCTCTAATGTGCAGTCGCCCCCTTTGAAATACACAGCAGCACTGAGAGCACACTTGGTGATAAAATAATTACCAGAAATTAAATTTTTTTATTTTATTGCTCGATGGTCTAAATCACCAGATTATCAATTTACTGCACCATTCATGTCTTGTCCTTTTATGCCTCTGGGTTAGGTGACACTCACAGGCATCATTTTTCTATGGATGAAATATCGACCTGTGAAATGCCCCTTTTCGATTGAAAAGACCACCACTTTGGAAGTAAAGTTAAGAGAGGGGAGGCTGAGATGGTCTGGACATATGTGGAGGAGGGAGAGTGGATAAATTGGACAAAGGATGTTGAATATGGAGCTACTGGTCGGGAGGAAAAAGGAGTTAATTGCAGTCGGGGAGGATACTAGTGAGAAGTAATTAAATGTAATTCGATTAACTTACAGTATACTGTAACTGAATTCAAATAATGCATCACAGCATTGTTAAACATTTATAAATTTGAGCCGTTTGGCTCCAAGTGAATGTAAAAACAGGCCGTTTGTCGCCCTCTTGTGGACGCACACAGAGTGCAGTAAAGCGCGTGCAGACTGTCGGCATGGATGTACGGAAGGCAGTCACGTATCTCCGGGGCAGTAACATGCAGTTTACTCCCTAAATACGAGCGCCGCCTCATTTATTTACCGTGACGCAAGACTGCAGTGGGGCTCCTCCTGAGTACATGAGGGGGGGGCGGAGAGCCTCTCCTTGTAGGGAAATGCTTGGAATTTTTATGGAAAGCCGCACTTGAGGCAAAAAAAAAGGAAAAGGCGCCGAGGCTCGGCTGGAAGGAAGTTGACCCGCGTCGACAGAAACAGGAGACGGATATGCGCGCGGGTAGTGCAAGTGCAACCTGTAAAGGGGTTACGCGCAGAAATGCAGCTCATGCACTGAAAGTGTAAAGTTAGTGCTCCAGACGCACTGCACTGTTAACATGCCCCCGTCACTCTGCTTATTATTATCAGGCTAATAGACCTGCCACATAAAGAACGTACTGCTGATCTGTTCCGTGTAATAGCTCACAGCTGCCAGGTGTTGTGACTGCAGCACCTCCATACGACTGCAGGCATTTCTTGACACAGAGTTCCTGGTTTGGAAAAACGAAAGATACGAAGCCCATAAAGAAGAAAAAAAAAAAAGTATTTTTATGGCCATCCAATTCAAACCTATTCAGCTGATATGCTTTTAAACCTTGAAAACATCATATCAATGATTAACAACACAATACTTCCGGCTTCATAGGAGTAAAACCTCGAACAACAAATTAAAGCTAAAAACACCTCCCCGCTGCACCCCTGGGCTTTCACCCCTCAGGGCTTTTGTTCTGCAAAACACGACTTAAAGCAAACATCTGCGTGTAGTTACAGTGTGACTGTGAGAGCCTTGTCATTCTCAATGTGACCTGTATCCGCCATACCCTTATGAAAGAACTGCACGGCTCCAATATTTTCAGACCGGAGCGCACGCGTGTAGCGCCCACTGTCTCTCAGAGTAACGACATTCACCGTCCGGTGTAAAGTCACGGTGAGCCGAGCCAGCATCTACGACTAAGGTACCGTTTACCTGCATGCCCTAACCCTCTAAAGTACCGTTTTGTTCATGCGCAACCTTCCGCTCGGTATTATTTATATTTCTTCTGTTAATTTCTGTGTGTAGTCATAAAAACCGCTAGGGAAGTCGCGTGTGGAAAATGGCACCACCAACTCTGGGTATCGATAGGAGGAGTTTTAATCGGCGTTCAACGACTTTCTTAAAGAAATTAATAACATTTGTAGAGAGAAATAGCGATTATGCATAATAGCGATTGTGCGATTATACACCTCTCGTGCGATAAAGAAAGAGAAACTGGGCTATGTGCGAAGGAAATGCTAGTGTGGCCTGGTAACCGAGGCTATTGATGACTGCCAATACCGGCTAATAAGTCGCATTTTACCTTTAGGGCCTTCTCACTTTGTGCTACACATTTAATCACTGTTTAAGTTTGACGTTATAGATTAGCTGGTGAGAAGAATATTTGACGAAAGTGCCGCATTTCTATTAGCAACCTTCAAATGCCGCAGACAGCAACCCGCTGCATTTGCCCAAATATGAAATCTTAACACGTCACAGATCGTCACCGCCGGTCATTGTTCGAGGTTCGCACATAGAAGGCAAAATGCAGACGTTGTCCTCACAACGAGGCTGCCACACACAGGCTAATCAGTGGGTGTTTTTCCCCCCCCCGTTTGCACCCATTGATTAGATTCTCCTTCCAGAGGTGAAAATGGCCGAAGACATTAAAACCAAACTTGAGAATTACCGCACCGCTCCCTTTGACGCCAGGTTCCCCAACCAGAACCAGACCAGGAACTGCTGGTCCAACTACGTGGGTAAGACTACACCTCAAGGTCAAAGAGGTGCCTGTTGTTTTCTCCAAATGTGTGGAAGTGACTAGAGCAGGGGTCACCAACCTTTTTGAAAGTGAGAACTACTTCTTGGGTACTGATTAATGTGAAGGGCTACCAGTTTGACACACACTTCTGAAATAACAAATTTCCTCAATTTAACTTCAATTATATGTTATCATTAATAATTAATGATATTCATCTATGTAAAGACACTGATTATGGCAACAGTTTCCGTGGAGACCAGCTAGTGCTGATCTAATATTTAAAAATAAACATTCTTTTATATATCATCTCTAACAAATTGATACCAATGCAATTGTGATTTAAAAAAAATAAAAATAAATGCAGCTTACTGGTAAGTTGTTATGGTGAGCTATTTTTAAAACAGGCCCGCGGGCTACTCATGTGGTCCTTGCGGGCTACCTGGTGCCCGCGGGCACCATGCTG
>VURO01023338.1:45981-63003 GCA_015108175.1 Pelvicachromis taeniatus | reverse complement strand
AGCGCTCTCCTTGTTCGGCCTGTGAGTTTAGGTGGACGGCCTTGTCTTGGTAGGTTTACAGTTGTGCCATACTCCTTCCATTTCTGAATGATCGCTTGAACAGTGCTCCGTGGGATGTTCAAGGCTTGGGAAATCTTTTTGTAGCCTAAGCCTGCTTTAAATTTCTCAATAACTTTCTCCCTGACCTGTCTGCTGTGTTTTTTGGACTTCATGGTGTTATTGCCACCAATATTCTCTTAGACAACCTCTGAGGCCGTCACAGAGCAGCTGTATTTGTACTGACATTAGATTACACACAGGTGCATTGTATTTAGTCATCAGCACTCATCAGGCAATGTCTATGGGCAACTGACTGCACTCAGACCAAAGGGGGATGAATAATTACGCACACCCCACTTTTCAGTTATTTATTTTTATCAAAATGTATTGTTGTTTTTATATAATTATATCTCTTATCATTCATCACAATCTCTGTTGTCTTTTTTCTCAGTTATGTACTGTTCAGATCCTGGCCATGTTGAGCATGCTACCAGATCCCTGTCTGACCCAAAACTCCTAGTGGGGACAACCATTCAGTACAGCTGCAACACGGGCTTCATCCTACAGGGCGGTGCCACTATCACATGCTATGGACGTGAGCCAGGGACGCCGGTGTGGACATCTCATCTGCCTCACTGTGTCTGTGGGTATTTGAAAGAATGTTTCCAGACATAAAAGAAGACATGGGAGGTTAGTCAGTTCTCTACCAGCAATTCGTATTTTAGCAAACTGGTGAGCTGTGAAAGGGTCCTGTAGTTTACTAGTCAGCACCAGAATTTCAGAAGCCTATCATCTGGATAGGCAGTCATATAGGACAGCTAACTGAAGATAAGAGGCTCTTTTCCCTGCTTTTTTTCAGTCTAACATGAGTGGGTTTGTGTGATTTCTTGCAAAAAAAGGCCTGGCTCTCTCTTTCCTCTGTTGACAAAGATCACAGCGTCTCTGCATGCCAGAGACGATGCTTCATCACCCGCATTTTATCTCAGTACTCATGATATTTGCGTATGTGTGTGTGTTTTCAGGGTTATTAATGTTTGGGTGAAGTGTTTGATATGTAAATGCGATGCTAATGCACCATAGCAATCAACCCTCAGCCACCTGGAGGTGGAGGCGCAGATTATCCGTGAGTCATGTCACCTCAGCCAGAGTTTGTCAAAACCTGTCAGTCGAGCTATGATGCAGAAACCTCTGATTTGTGCTGAGAAACTCAATGAGTTCCATGCAGTTTCTTTTTCTTTCTTCTTTTTAT
Organism: Pelvicachromis taeniatus; assembly: GCA_015108175.1. Lineage (NCBI taxonomy): Eukaryota > Metazoa > Chordata > Actinopteri > Cichliformes > Cichlidae > Pelvicachromis > Pelvicachromis taeniatus. The sequence continues at coordinate 61,715 of VURO01023338.1, read as the reverse complement.
CTAGCTGAGGATTCTGTTTCCTGTGAAAACCCTGGTCTCCCTGACAACGGCTACCAGATCCTGTCCAAGAGACTTTACCTGCCTGGCGAGTCCCTAACCTTTGTCTGTTACCAAGGTTATGAGCTCATAGGAGAGGTTGCAATTAAATGTATCCTTGGAAATCCTTCTTTTTGGAGCGGTCCACTTCCACTCTGCAGGGGTGAGATTTTTGCAAGACATTTTATTTTAATATACATTATTGTGGAAATTTTTTAGAGGCTTTGGTTTATCCTCATTCACAAGAACACTAACTCCTGTAACAGATGGTTTGGTCCCCAAAGCTCAACATAAGTTACTTTCACACAAACTCCAACACAGGGCAGCAGAATTAGAACCGGTTGTCTACCAATTGGAAGGTGATTGTTCAGTCTAGAGCTCCTCCAATTTATGTGCTGTAGTGACCTTGGTCAAGCTATTGAAACCCAGATACATCTTTCGGAGTGTGGTTGTCCGCATGACAGTTAAAATACCACCATGTACAGTTGCAATCAGACGTTTATATTCACCCATCATGCACATGAATGCCATGGTAATATGGGGTTTCTAAGGATTTCTTTGAACTGTTTTGTTTGCAGGCTGGATTTATTGTACAGTATTTATCTGTAATAACTTTAAAAAACTGTTGGATTTTTCACACAATCAGTCGGAAGTGCTCTCAGCATTAATGCGTTAACTCAAACGGATCTGCGTTAATGCATCAAAAGCACCAAATACGCGTTAACAAGTTAACGCACATTGATCAATGTAAGTGGTTTCACAGTGTTAACGCGTTAATGCGACTTAAACGTGTTAACACCATCATCACTACTACCGCAATTAACAATTAACCCATCTGGAGCGCAGACAGCTTTATTGCTGAACACAAGGATAACCAACATTAACTAAACTGAGAATACAAAATAAACTAGACAGGCAGGATGGCAGATGGCGCACACACAGAGAGGTATGAGGGTGATTGCGATACCGGACGAGGGAGACGTTGAAATAAATACACATGAGGATAACGAGGGACGTGAGAACACAGCTGACACGACAGGGGAAGCACACAGACCATGGAAACATGAGACTTTCATAATTAAACAGGAAACTGAGGAACAGGAGTGAAGGAAAGGCAGACGAGAGGGAGTGAGGGAGTACAAAGGAGAACGAGGGAGAGAGAGGAGACAAGAGAGACATGACAGGCTGGGGAAACATAATGAAACACGAGGAGGTAAACAAGACAAGAATTCACACAACCTATATAAACACAGGCACACAGAGGGCAAAGACACAAGAAACCTAAGTCATTGATACTAAATAATCAATGAACTAAACAGAACAGCCTAGGGAGTACAGGAATAAACTCAAGGCTAACCAAATCAACTTCACCATAAACCATAATACAAAATGACAAAAGCACAAGAAAACTCAAAATGCTGGGTCAAATGATCCAAGACCATGACACTCTGGACTCCATTCTTTCTGTTTAGATCAGTTTATGTTTTGGCAGTGGTTGCAAATGGCAATGCAATACGCCTATTTGGCACGCTTCTCTACTACAGTTGCATTGCCTTGGCTCCAAAGGCTCCAGCTTCTAGCAAGATTTGGAACCAAAGTCTCATTTGGAGGGGGTCCTTCACTTTAAAATCTTGTATTGCATGTGTTCTTCTCTGTTGCTCCCCATTTCTTGGTGACCTGACGTCACCCCGTCACACATTTGTTTGTCCTCTTCTTTCTGCTTAATAGAAATATCATGAGACTTCTAAGCTGATCAAATAGTTTTTGGTCAATTTAACTGGTTAAATTGATCAAAAACTATGTTTTAAAAAAATATTTAAAAAGTACATAAGGTAAGGAGCCCAACACGGTTATATTAAAAGAAAATATATGCATTATCATAGGACCTGTCTTTGATAGAATGATCAGTTGGTTGACTTTCCCTGTTGATTTATGCCACAGTTAGCATGAAAGTTTTAGCTGCCATATTTTCCGGACTACAAAGCGCACCTGAATATTAGCCGCACAACTTGAAATTATGAAAAAATCCTATTTTGTTCATACATTAGCTGCACTGGACTAAAAGCTGCAGGTGTTTTAAGGTTTAATTATCATATCTAAGAGAATATACACGAAGGCGATTGTCAGGAAAGAGATGACTGTTTTGGAACACATTCTTTTTATTATGGGACACCGCCCCGTGAAAACCCACACCGTGCGACACGCCGCAGACATCCGAGCCCCGCGAGTGCTTCTGTCGGCGGAGAGGGGAGGGCGACGGAGCGACTCCTCCACCAGCCTCAGCGCAAGACTCGCGATGCGGGCTGTGCACCGCAGCCCAACCGACTCTACTAAAAATTTCAGATGAGTTCAATTGTCGAGTTTAGTATATATACTGAACAAAAATATAAACGCAACACTTTTGTTTTTGCTCCCATTTTTCATGAGCTGATCTTAAAGATAAGGAAAACTTGTGCTGTTTGATCAAACTGCACATTTCAGAGTGGCCTTTTATTGTGGGCAGTCTAAGGCACACCTGTGCAATATTCATGCTGTCTATTCAGCACCTTGACATGCCACACCTGTGAGGTGGGATGGATTATCTTGGGAAAGGAGATAATCCAGGGAAGGTGTTGGGGCCCCAACGAAGCACAGCACCTGCCCCACCTCCATCAACGTGCACTCCCAACACACATATCTCAGTCAACCACACCTCCAACTCTCCTACCTTGGCATTTGCGCAACTCTCTGTGGGTTGGGAGCATCACCTGTAGTTTTACAACCCAGGGAAGAGACACTAAAAGACAGACATTTAGTGGTCCATGGTCACGATTGCTTCTTCGTGTTCAGTGCCACTAGAATGGAGCCAGGAAGCCTCCTTCTTGGGGCCAGTACCAGCCGACTCTCCCCTATCAGTTGTATGCGACCAATGGTCTCCTCCGGTCATGCTGGAAGGTCCTTGGCTAGCATGACTTCCACTCCTAGGCTTATCGGCCAATGGCAATGGACCAAGTAAACTATCTCAACAGGAAGCGCCTCCACAAACTGCACCTGGACAATCTGCCTCCCTAACACCGCACCACCACTCCACCACTTTAGTGGTATTTATGCATATATATATATTTAACACATTTCCGTTTTTTCACATGTAAATGTATATGTCTATATAAAGACTTTTGCCTTACAGTTAGTTAATGAATTAATCCATTATGTAATAAACTAGGAAAATGAATGCCATGTCACAGTTTTTGTGTGTCTTTTCCATGCTGTTATCCTTGTAAAGTTTCTGCTGTTGTGCTGAAAGCTTGGAAAACTCAAGGAGATGAGTGTCAGGGTCAGGGTGCTGTCCATCAGTGTGATATTTAGTGTAATTTGTAATTTATTTTTTATTCTTTTACTGTATATGGTTAATTTTTCAAAGCTGGGGGCATATTTTAAACAGTCTTTCACCTTCCCTCTTCTTTTACCATCAGCTGAGCTGCAACATAATACAGAGGGCAACATTCCATAAAATTGCAAAGGCTAAAACCAAGAAATCTTGAATATGCTCTGTGAATTTTTATTCATAGACATTTATCACAAAAATAGCTGTCCGTGTCACTGAATATTGTGCAGTTATCATTTTATTATACCAGGTCACACTTACAATGGCAAGGGCTTATTGCTAAATTCTGGAAATTCCTGTGAGGCTCCCTGATTCACCTTTTTTCTGAACAAAAGCATCTCTTACTTGCTTAATAACTCTGTTTAACCCAAACCTCAATCTTTTGCTAAACAGAAACAAAAATAATCCCTTTCAGAGCACATGGAATTAATGTTGATGGATTAAATAAAACTGATCAATTTAATATTACCTCATCCCCTATTTCACAAACTGCTGTGAGACAGGGTTGAAAGAAAAGAAAGAAAGTTTGACAGATATTAACAATAAGAAGAGTGGGCATTAGCGAACATAGAACTCAAGAGAACCTTGTTATGAAAACAAATTCTTCACAAAAAGTTATGTCAATTTTCATATGCACTGACTGACAGAATGATGTCTTGCAGCCAACCAAGACTGCTTTGGCAACCATGCTTTGGAAGGTGAGTGTGTCTGTGTACAGCATGTGCTGTGGGCTAAAACCCACCCTACATAGTCTGTTTTATATTTTATAAACCCTCAAACAAACCACCACACAGGCAACAAAGCTTCACCTATCTGTGTGCTCTCCCTGCATTTGCGTCTACTTCATTCCAATGTTTTGTTTCCAACTCCAGCTGTGTTAATCCATCTGATTTCATAGAGCATCCACCTACCTTTGCTAAACCCCCTCTAATGAAACCTTTAGAAGGTTTATGTATTCTCTGGTTAACAATCTGCAGATAAATAAATGTCGTCTTATTCATGTTTTTTCTGTCAGTTGCAGAAGCGACTGCAGGTTCCCCCTTGGATGGAGGAAACATAGCACTGGCCATTTTCATCCTCATTCTGCTGCTGTCTGTGCTGCTGGGAGGAGTGTATGTCTATGTCACTCGGTAAGATCTTACACCATTCAATTTGTATACAAGGCTGAGACCTTAATTGTTTCAGACAGTTATTCTCCTGCTTGATTAGCACAGTCTCAGTCATAGCTCAGGCTCTTGGTCAGAACCCCGTTGGTGTCACATTTTAACTCACTTGCCACTATAACTGTAGCAAAAAGTTAGGGGTCTTTCACATAATCTAGACCTCAAAAATAATACAATGTATTTATTTCTTAGAAAACTAGAAGCTAAATCTTTGACAGTCGCACACTGGTGCTGACCCATTGTGAAGGAACAGCTTCTGAAACTTTGATCTCTGAGTTTGGTTTTTTTTGTCTCTGTTTTGTTTTGTGTATTAGGTGCCGATATAACTCCAACTTAAGGCTGCCTCTTATCTACCCCCACCCTTACCGACAGATCACTGTGGAGACAGAGTTTGACAACCCGCTCTATGAAACAGGAGGAGTAAGTTCTATTCAATTTGATTCATTTCAATTGAATTGAATTGAATTTTATTTAGATACTGCCAAAACTACAACAACAAATGCCTCAACTGTGGGGTAAAAGCTGCAGGACTACATTCAATGTGTCAAAGTGTCCATGCCTTTGATTTAACAATTCTCTTTCAATTACAGCAGGACACTCGAGAGTATGAAGTATCAATATGAGAATCTTCTCAAAAGATATTTGTGAAGCGTGACAAGACTGACCGCCCCGACCTAACTCTTCACACTGTCCTCTCTCGCTTCTCCACCCAGGAGGAGGCGATGTAAATACAAATAATGATGTCCAGCCATGTCCATTGATGGATCCTATTCTCTTCTTCTCTGATGTGACAGCTTTTGTAGACATTATGGGAATTATGAGAGGTCACTTGAAGCAAAAAGGAAACAGACAATTGATAGTCAGCAACTGACCACTTTGCCACTCTGGGAGAGGTTGAATGATAGAGGACATGGGGAAAAGGCACAAATTACATCTGAGAACATCAAACATGGGTTGTTTTCACACATGTACTGCAGTTCCTAACTTTTCTAGATAATACCTAACTGAGGTCCGAGAGTTGGATTGAACATTAGACAGTTGTTAACTTGCTAGCTGCCTAGGCTGTGTGTTGGCATGATAGTGCAGGTATTACAGCAGGACTAGTGCATCCACTTGTGCAGGTAAATGCATGAGCATGTGTCGTTTGTGCTGCCTAATGCACACTCTATACAAGCAGCTTTCTCACCTAAGGAAACGTGGAAAATATCCCAGTTAGGTTCTGGTGAAATTGTCTGAAGTTCATGTGTGAAAATGGCTATTGTGGGAAATGAAAGTTGCTAAGGGGGGAGAAAAGGAAGGAGGGAGGGATAGGAAATGAGAGGAATGTGGGAATCAATGCACCTTTTAGTATTTTTTTCCTTGTTTGTAAAAGTCTTAAGAGGTGAAGTTATAATCCTTAAGATTTTTATCAGATTTTTGAAACTATTTATGATTTTTTTCTGCAGTAGTCTTTGAATGTTCTCAAATTCTGTAATTTCTATACATTAATTACCAGGTAGGGTTCACAGAAATCAAGACTCACAAGTATGTACAACGGTGTTGTCTCATTAATCAAATATCCACTTAAATGTTGAGAAATTTCCAGAAAATCTGCAAAGGACCCACCTTGTTATGTAAATATTAAGAGCTGGTTTATAGAGGTTAGGAGTCCTGTTTTGCATTCCTCTCACTGCAGAGGAACAGTTAATGTGAAAAACATCTCTACTGTATTTATAAGTTCTTTTTCTGTACCAGATTTTACTTTATTTAAGCTTAATGTTTTTACTTCACTGTGAGACTTTTGGAAATGCTGTTGAGCTAGTTTCAGTTTGAAGACTTTTGTGAAACAATGAAGCACATATGGCTGCCACCTAGAAACTACTTATATATTTGAAATCACACAAGTATGTCTTTCCCATTGCCATGCTTCCTCAGGATATGGTTAATGCTAACATAGCATTGCATTTACTTTGCGATTAATTCCTATCTGTGTTTAAGCAACTTTGACTGATTAGTACTTGTGTGCTATTTTCAGTAAAACTTTACCTCAGCACACATATGATCAGTATACATGAATAGCCAGAGTGATATGCAGGTGTGTTTGTATAGACACAGGCTGTTTCAGAAACTGGATAAAACAGCATTTTAGAAAACATTTTTTAGTGTGGATATGTGGATGTATATATACCTGTTGTGTAGTTGTAGGCTAGCTTTCTAGTATGTGTCTGTTAAATTCAGCCTTTGACTGAATTCTGCAGAAACTCCAAGAAACATTTTTATGTTATTTCCATAAAGTCTCTGTCCTTTTTCTTCTCACCTTTGTATGTTTATGATTCAGAATTTTGTATACAGTGGTCTCCAAAAGTATCCTAACAGTACAGTAAAATTTCACTTTACATCCATTTTTATCACATCATGCTAGCATATCAACTTGATGGATACAGAACTCCTGCAGAATCAGAAACAATAATATGAAAATTTTAAAACAGATTTATAGTGACAATAGTAATTGTACTGGCAACCTGTTTCAAATGTACCTCAGATGTTGGTTCCCAGTGGAGCACTTTTAAAGGAGTTATCTGACAAATAATATGATCTGCTGTGTGGCACAGCCCATCGGATAAGTTTGGATATTTTTAGTAAGGTTATACTATTTAATCAATTTATTACTCAACACTAGTTAGCTGATATTTGTGTCTTTATATTGTACACATACACTTTAGGAAAACAACATGCTAAGCATGCTCACTAGCATTAAAAATTATTTTCTGGCAACACTGACCTTACTTAATACATCCATGGTCTGGTAAAAGAGGCATTTGTTATTACTATGGTAAACACAGCTGTTGTTAAATTATCCAGGACTGAAACCTTAAAGATTACAACTTCTAAAATGTCACATAGAATGCTAAAGGTGAGTTTCCTTCACATATCCATTTCATATTCATGAGTGATGAAAATTCCTTTCTTTTCGTAAACTGAAAATCAATATTTAGAAAAAAGTAAAGCTCAGTGCTTTCTTTTATTTGTTACCCAGTCTGACACATGATTTGCAGTACTGTTGTTATATTTCTCTCACATGTAGTTCAATTGATGGACTGTCACAGACTGGCCTCAGTATCGCTGGGTCTGGACTTGCAGCGTAAATAGTGTAGCTGTAGTTAACTTATTGGTCTTCTGGTACCAGCTCAGCAAACCCACCAGATGATGTATTTATTTTGATGTACTGTACATGTGATGTTTTATGCAGATGGATAAATGTACATTTTCATTACGAGAATACAAATGTTAACAGTTTCCCTAAATAAATGGTAGAACCTAAAAAAAATTCAGAAGAGTCTTTTTAAATATTGAGGTATTTTGTTTTGTCTTATTTTGTTAAAGGAAACAAATGGAAAAATTACAACACCTTTTTTTTTAATCTAACATCTAGCCAGACAAGACATCATGGCCATGAGTACCAGTTGGGGAACAGTTGCAATCACAGCATTGTGAGATGGTGAAAGATGTACCCTTAGGCTCCCATCTTGATTTAGTGATGGTCTTTCCCTTTTCATGTATATGGCCTCCTTGACTCCCTGCTCAAACCAGTGTCCCTCATTGTCCATGATGTGTACTTCCTCATCATTGAAAGAGTGGCTACTGGCCTGTAGGCGTGAATATACTGTGGCATAGTCCTGGCTTGATGAGTTAACTCTTCTGTGTTGCGCCATCCACTTAGCCAGAGGTTGTTCGGTTTCCCCCGTTGTATAAATCATGGCTATTCTCCTGGCACTTAACAGCATACACTATATTACTCTGTATAAGACTCTGCATTTAAGAGGTATTCCGTAAACCAACGCCTATGGATAGTATTGCCTAGGATCGTATAAGTACTGACTCTTACTCTGTTTATTCCAGGGAATGGATCCTTGGGGTGGACCAATTTTACGGTATAACTCTTAAATGTCTGTCAATGCTCTTGACCAGACCTCATACCACAGACTATACCCAGTGGAAGTTACACTAAGTCTGTATGGTTTACCAAAGATTATTAGATGGGGTGTACCTTTAAGACTAATTGTCTCATTCATCAACTTGGTCTCGATCTCACAGCCCATTGTCCATCAGTGGTGCAAGCTTCAGTCATGAAATGCAAATATACTCTTCATAAGGTTGGGGAATCTTGCATTCAGCTGAGACTGAAAGAAGTCACTTGGATGAGCGATGAAACATTTCTCCAGTCCCTGTCCAGATAAAGATAATCAACTTTTTGGGATTCTCTACCTGGATGATTGAGCATGCATCAAAGCATCTAATACTGAAACATTAACTTTTTTTAAACTAACATCTCCATTGTCTTGTAATTTAATATTTCTCTATTTATAGTATTGCGTTATATTCAAATGGTATAGCTACGAAATGGCTGCATATGAGAAAAATATAATACATGGAGGACCAGGGCACCCATGACTATTCATTTATTTTGTAACAGTTGTAACAATCATTTCCTAATAACATTCATATTTACAATAATAGATTACCTAGCAGTAGGGAAGACATTTTGATACAGTAGATGTCTTTTGGAAGGACCTGTAAGTTTAAGGATATCATTTCTCTTCTGTTATCTTCTTCAAAGTTGCCATGTTCCAATACAGTGCAGATCAGCTACCTAAACTTTACTCTCACAGAGGTTGATTATCTTGTTAGTAGTATTACATTTTCATACGCATATGCATATACATACGATTTTGGATACTATGGCTCATCTGAAAAAGGATCAAAAATACTGTACTTGACTCCGTGGTATAAGTCTGAAATGTCACCTGAAATGTAGATAACTCGTGAGCTGAAGAGAATTGGTTCTCACTATTTTAGAAGATCTTCACTTATCTTGGAAAATAGTTTGTTGCCCTGCCAAAGAAAAAAAAAAACACATCTATAAAGCTATAAAATCTTATATCGACAGTAACAACTACCTTAGGTTTCCCTCAGTACTTCTCACACCTCTGCAGAGCAAGGCTTTCCTTTAATCATAAATTAATTCTTCACAAATACATTTTTAAACACTGGTGAAAAAAAATATTCCTATCCATCTCACAAATACATTATTATATACAGCTACTTTCAATATCATTTATATTTATTTTAGCTCTCTTTCTCCAATTGATCTACTGCAGTTAACTTCAATGCTTACTTCCTCTAAACCTTTCCCAACCTTTTGGAGCCACGGCACATGGCTCCAAAAGGCTCCATGGCTCTTCTATGGAACCAGAAGAGGTTCCATAGAAGAGGGGCCTGAAAACTGAAGGCTCTCCCTCCCATTCTACTTTTAAATACTCTAGGAACAACAAGTAAGCCAGCAGTGTGAGAACAAAATTCCCAAAGTCCCAGACTGTTATAACTGTTTTAGACTTCTAAGTATGGTGAGGATTAGGTCAGATTAGCTTTAAAAAATCTAATTACATGCATGGTCGCGTCACAGTTCTTCTAAGATTTCTATTTGGGTGTCAGAAACAGAAAAAAAATTCCATAAAAAGTGGTGGATGTGAACCTAGCACTTACACATCTGCTAAAACTCAATAGTACCCTGGTAAATATTAGGTGGTCAGGTATAAACTCACTTTCCTTACTCCATACAGTTTTGGCTAGCTTTCTATTTGACAAGCAACATTTCTTTGAACAGAGCACTGTTGTCCTGCAAACATACACCAAAGGGTTGGAGGCAAATCCTGCCTTGCAGCATGTCCCTACCTCCAACCCAGTTTTATGTCTCAACAATTTCAACCGTTTCATCTATGAATGCTAAAATAAGGATCATTCTTGGCGTAATAACAATTTCCACAGGCCTTCCTGCTGAGTGTAATTCTACTGGTGAAAAGGTTTTAACCAGATGCTTGACAACTGCAGATGCTCTGAACAAACCAAGTGCTAGCCACACAAGTTTAATGATGCAAAAGACATTCACAGAGTGAAGTAAATTACTTTAGTTGGTTTCATTATGCAGAGAAACTCATAATGAAAGCAGTAATAGAACAAAATCATTATTTTTTACAATCAGCTAACAGCATGCGTCAATTCACTAAGGCAGAACATGGAACAAATACTGTGTTCAAGTGGTTCAAGTGAAACTTGTGAATTCCATCAAATATATAGAATTGAGATACATTTAACTATATGTGTGTTTATATGTGAGTATTGAAAGTCCTTAACCTTTTTTCTGTAATTAGTTTTGTCCAGCTTGTTTTTTTTGGTCTTTCTATGTTCCTCTTTCCCTCCTCACCAAACTGGTTATGGCAGATGGCCAGCCCTCCCAGACTAACTGGAAGAAGTGGTGTAAGTCAGCTGTTGTTGTGAACCGACTTTAGAAATCTAACTCAGTTCAATTCAATTCAGTTTCATATATATAACCCAAATTCACAAGAACAGTGGTGACAGTAGGAAAAACCCTTCCCTTTTCACAGAAAGAAACCTCTGGAAGAACCAGGGTGGAGCAGCCATTTGCTGCAACTAGTTGGGGGTGAAGGGAGGGAGACGGTACAAAAATCAAGCTGTGTGAGAGAGAGTCAGAGTTAAGGTGAATAAATTAAAGTGGACTGAATAGTTTGCATCCCTTTCTGATTGCTTTAAACTTTGCATTAGTGTTATTTCTGGTGTTTCTGATGTTGCATCCGTTTTTTAATCACGTTTTCTTGACTTTCCAATAAGCAAGCAATAACAAAACAGTTACATCAAACTGAAGCACTAGATTTGGACCCCCATTGCCTGCCCCACGCAGTCCCATTGTGTAACTGCTCTAATGAAGCTTTCGATGTGTATCTGTTGTTGTGTACAATAAGAATGCAAAATGTATTCTCTAGATCGCAATTCCAAATTGCAATCCAAATAAATTCTTATTAGCAGTTCTGCACATATTTGGATTTGGTCCATTCTTCATAAATTGGATCAAAACAATATATGTGTTAGGACAAATTATCTTATTCCAAAAAAACTTAAATCTAAAGGGCAGAATCAGACATGGCTACCTGCTTTCCCATTTGCTTTTTGTTATTTTTATTGAGCCACTAGCAACAGCAATCTGACAAAAGGTACTAGATAATTAAAACTGAAAATACAGACTATAAGATAAGTCTATATGCTGACAATGTATTACTTTTCCTCTGGAACACATAAAACTCTCTTCTTAACACAGTTACATAGATATATAGATACGTTCTCATCCATATGAGACTACTCTGCGAACTGGAGTAAATCAATAGAATTGTAAATTTCAAAAAACCTCCTTCACTCCACTGCAGTCTGGTACATTAGCTATACATTTTTCCATCAAGCTCTCAAATTTGGCTAGATTTTATCATATTCTTCGACTAACAATGGCAGATGATGATCTCACACGTTGGAATACTTTACCTGTATCACTCATGGGAAGAGTTGCCACAATTAAAATGATGGTTCTGCCTAAAATAAACTAAAAAAAAGACTTAAATACCTTGGATTTTTTTTATGGCAAAACAAACCATCGTGAATAAGTCTGAAAACTCCACAAAAGCCAAAATACAATGGTGGTCTAGAACTACCAACATTTTATTTCTATTTCTTATCCAATATATTTCTATATGTTTCAAAATGCATCAAACCAAGCTCACTGTAGAGCCCAAGGCTGGACCTAGAGCAAGCATTCTGTGAATGAATGAAATAAAAATCTCGAATCTGTCTTTCATAAGCTTCAACACTCAGCATCATAACTGCTTTAAAAACCTTAGCATAAATACTTTTCTAACAGTCTTGTGGAAGACTAAAATAAGTAAATCTCCACTTGCTCAGTGTAAACTAACACACATTTGGGACAATCCAGATATCTGGCAGAAATAAAAGTGACTATATTTTCCGCCATGGCAACAAAAGAGAATAAAAAAATCATGAAAATGTTATTCAAGATGGAAAATGTATTTCATTTCAGGAACTCATATCAACTCATATGCTACTTGAGTAGCAGTTTTTAAATTTCAGCACCCCTAAATTGTTATCAAAAGCAATAAGTTCTTATTAAAAATTGATCATTCAATCTCCCAACCACAGAGATTTTTCCATCAATCCAGACCAAAACTTCTTGACACAAATAGGTTTAAGTGCTTTCAAAATGAATAAAAGCCCCAACTTGCATTTCATACAATACAAAACCCTTCACAGAATGCACTACACAGGACAAAGTATATTATTATTGCAGTCTCTCATCCTAATTTTTTAAGTAAAACCAATCATACATAGACACCTTTTCTCTCACACACACACACATGCACATACACACCACACACACACACACAGACCAAAATTGTAGATATCCTTGTGGACCGCCACTGTTTTGTCTTTTAGTTGCTGTGTATCATTTGAGTGTTCTTTGTTACAAAAGCAGCATGTCTGATTACTTTACCCTCGACTTTTTCCTCCATTCTCATTATTTTTTATTTCTTTGCTTTTTTCTTAGCTTTTGCCCATCTGGCCTTTACCCCCTGTCTGCTCCTGCATAACAATCTACCAGACATTAATATGAATAATAAAATAAAGTAAATAAATAAAACAAAAACAAGAGAAGCCTGCAGAGAGTCTATGGTGCTCCTTGAAGGAAAGCAAATATGTGTGGAATTACAAAGCATTCGGACAATAATTCTGCTTGCTATAACTGCTGAACAGGGTTTTTTTTTTAAAGATAAAAGTAAAACTTAGAAGAGATAGATCTAATATTTCTCATTCTTCATGTTTATTAAAGTGACATTCATTCAAAACGTGAGGCAGTTTACATTCTGTTTAAGAAAAAATTGTGCACATGGCATTAGGTTTTTGTTTTCACTCATATCTAGCAGCATTTGTGAGCTCTTTCAGTCAACTAACTGAATCAAATGTAATTGGATAAAAATGTTAAGAACAGAGCAACTGGTCTTTTTGTCTTCATTCAAAGGCATCTTGTCTCCTTTCTGATATTCTTAGTTACAGGAAAGCTGTGAAGACTAATTTTACCTAATTTCCATTCCACTAATAATTACAACTGAAAGTAGCAAGGTGAGAGTGCAGAGTAGCTTCTCTACACCTAAGACGCAATGAATTTGTGTTTCTTTTAAGGTATTATGCTCCTGTAATTGTAATTGACCATATCCAAAACAATCAATCCAATAATTCTTGAGCTGTGTCGACATATATCAACGTTGTGACCAATTCAATTCAATTTTACTCATATAGCACCAAAGCACAACCACTGTTGCTTCAAGCTGCTATATATTGTAGGGCAAAGAGCCTACAATATTACAGAAAAAATGGAGAAAACCCCAACAATCATATGACTCCCTATGGAGCAACCACTTTGATGAGAGTGGTAAGGAAAAACTCCTTACCACTCTCATCAAAGTACATACAGTACATTAAGTATATCATTTATTCTAAAATACAAGTAGGGAAACTCTGGGGACAGCATATCCTGACACGAAAAATGATTTGCATGAATGCTGTTATGACAAAAACAAACCAAAAGCTTTTAAATGAATGTTTCTTTCTTTTTATTTTTAGATCAGGGTTTTACATCAGAAATGTGCATAAACATGGAAATCATGCTTGACCACTCACTGACCTATTCTTCAGTGACCTAATGGCTTCAGAGAGGGATTGTGCATTCATTAATTTGCTTTGGTTTTTATAATTGGAACTACATGAAGCTGGTTTCCAAAGCAGACCTGAGAGCTGATAATTAAAAAAAAAATCACTTATATGAGATGTTAAACATGATCTGTGACCAGTAAGCAACACTTTGCACCTTTCAACATTGTGTGTTTTTTACAGAATGGTTTCAGCACAGGAGTTGCGAAAATGAGCTTGCATTTTCCTGCAAGATTCTGTCTGCATTTTAGGCAGTGGCAGGTCATCCGACAGGTTGAAGTTGTGCTGCTGCTGTCTGAAGTAGAAGCCAGACTCCTCGCAGTCGGACTCTACACGGATGCTGACCCTGGGTACAGGCTGGTGCTGTGGGTGTTGTAGAGGAGGGCTGAAGCTGAGTTCAGAGTCGGCACATGAGGGGGGACAGGAGATCTTCAGGTGCAGAGTGATGCTGAGGAACAGTGGTGATGGAACACTTTTACTCTACATGACTTTCACAGTTTCTAATTTTCTAATTTATTAGGAAAACCTATCTCAAACTGACCCAGCAGTCCTGCAACAAATCATCCTTTTCTTATGCATTTCATTATATTGTCTTTAAGGGTTTTTTTAATCATTCATTTTATAATTTCTTCTGGCTAAAACATTTTTTTATTAGTAACAGAAAAACAAGCGTTATATATATTTTTCTACAGCGGTTAACAGTTACCCTCTGCAAAATGTAAACAAAAGTTTAACCACTGAGGGGCAGTGTTTAATAAGTTGGGGTGTTTAGGGTTTAAATGTGCTGCTGTGCTTTTAACTTTCGATATTTCTGTTTTGCCCCATGTCCTTAAGAGGCTTTGCATTCCACAGGTCATCACTGTAAATGAGAATGTGCTCATAAAATGGATGGCGATAGCCACTGTGTCAACAACTGATGATTACTCTGTGCCACAGTGTATACATCCTGCCAGAAAACTTGAATGTGAGTGTTTTTGCCAAAACCATCTGCTGTTTTGAAGCTGGAAACAAAGAGCAACGGGTAGATCGGATTGTGAAACTCAGGACACCGCACACTCATTAGCTGTCAACTTGAAACTGATCAGTTCAGTCAATGAGTGTATGCTTGATAATCCTTCTGATTCCAATATTGACCATCATTTATATAATATACTTCATGTTTCATTGAAAACTAGCAATTGAGTCTATAAATTAATGAAAAAAGAATTTAAGGAATTCATAATTTTATATTCCCCTCTTGGCCCTACGTGTCCTCTCTTGGGGGTCCTGTGCAGTTTCTTAGCTGTTCCCAGGACTGCGCTCTTCTGGACAGAGATCTCAGATGTTGTTCCTGGGATCTGCTGAAGCCACTTGCACCCAGCACTCCAATTACCACTGAGACCCCTGTTACCTTCACCCTCCACATCTTCTCGAGCTCTTCTCTGAGCCATTGATACTTCTCCAGCTTCGTGTTTTTTCTTCCTGATATTGCTGTCATTTGTAATTGCTATATATATATATATATATATATATATATATATATATATATATATATATTTTTTTTTTCTTTATATATTTTTTTTTTTTGT
>VURO01023338.1:23816-38059 GCA_015108175.1 Pelvicachromis taeniatus | reverse complement strand
CTGACTCAAAATCCCTGAAATGTCTCTGTCAACGCATTTCGGGCAGCTTGTCCAAAGTTTGTCCATTCTGTGCTCCAGACAGGTTGAGTGCGTTAAAAATTTCAATCGCGTTAATCGTAATAACCGATGATCACACACACACACACACACATACATATATATCCAAATGAGGAGATAGAAGCCACTGACATCAAGACCAGGAAGCTCCTGACCCTGCATGGAGGGTTTCACCCCAAATCCAGCACCCTGAGGCTGTATGCTAAGGGGAAGGAAGGAGGCTGGGGACTGGTGAGTGTCAGCACCACAGTCCAGGATGAGACACTGAACATCCATGAGGACATCAGGAAGATGGCCCCAACCGACCGAGTGCTTAGTGAATACCTCAGGCAGAAGAAACCCAAGAAAGAGGAGGAAGAGGAGGAACCATCATGGAAGGACAGGCCCCTGCACGGTATGTATCACCGGCAGATAGAAGAGATGGCTGACATCCAGAAATCCTACCAGTGGCTTGACAAAGCTGGACTGAAAGACAGCACAGAGGCACTAATTATGGCAGCACAGGAACAAGTACAAGATCCATAGAGGCTGGGGTCTACCACACCAGGCAAGACCTCAGGTGCAGGCTGTGTAAAGATGCCCCTGAGACAGCTAGATGCTGTCTCAGGGGCATCTTTACAAGATGCTAGCAGGCAGGGCATACATGGAACGCCATAACCATGTGGCCGGCATAGTATACAGAAACATCTGTGCCGAGTATGGCCTGGAAGTCCCCAGGTCAAGATGGGAGACACCACCAAGGGTGGTGGAGAATGAACAAGCTAAGATCCTGTGGGACTTCCAGATACAGACGGACAAAATGGTGGTGGCCAACCAACCGTAAATAGTGGTGGTAGATAATCAGAAGAAGATGGCCATAGGGATAGATGTAGCGGTTCCTACTGACAGCAACATCAGGAAGAAGGAACACGAGAAGCTTGAGAAATACCAAGGGCTCAGAGAAGAGCTTGAGAAGATGTGGAGAGTGAAGGTAACAGTGGTCCCTGTGGTGCACTCAGTGCAGTGACTCCCAAGTTAGGAGACTCCCAAGTTAGTCACCGCACCGAGTGGTTCGATGTGGTTCCAAATCCCAGAAACCACATCGGAGATCTCTGTCCAGAAGAGCACATTCCTAGGAACAGCTAAGATACTGCGCAGGACCCGCAAACTCCCAGGCCTTTGGAAGAGGACCCGGGCTTGAAGGATAGACAGCCCACAGGGGCGAGTGGGGAAGTTTTTTATATATATATATATATAGTCACATAATGTGGAGAAGAGAGGATTTGACACCCAGTCTTATGTGTTAAAAGGGTGTTGAAAATGGCCAAATTCCTAAAAGAGAGCTTTTCCCTATCTGCTAGTAAATGGATCATCTTATTGTTAATTAAAGATAAATCAAAGCTATAAGTCAGAACAATATGTTAGCAGAGAGATGTCTGATTATTGATCTAGTGTCTAGATTATGTGTGTGTAGACCTGATCTTATTATTGTATTGCACTGTTGCTTTTTAATGTGCTTTATATTGTAAAGCACTTTGTGCAGCATCGGCTGTTTGAAATGTGCTATATAAATAAATTTGACCTTTGACCTTGACCTTGATCCATCATCACCTTATTCATTAAGTATTAAATATTGTAAGGGGTAAACTTTCCAAGTGGTTTGCAGCTTCTCAAGACTTCCCCGTTTTTCCCTGTGGATTATAACTTTAAGAAGATGAAGGATCTATCAAGGAATCTTGCTTTCCTGATTACTTCCCAGTGCACGTCTCAGACAGAGCACTGAGTTGTAACATAGCTTCAGTGCTGGCCAGCTTGGGGGTTATTGCACCGAGCAGAGAGTAAAGAAAAGAATTACTATTACAAAAAAGTATTTAGATTACTGTTACTTTCCCATAAGCACGTTACAATGTTACTAGACCATGATTTTGTTTGTGTCATTGTGTCATTGTCTCATGACAATGACGTAAGCGCATGTGATGTGTAAATCAACAATGGATAATATGGAGTGTATGAGAGAGTACGGCCATGCAACATTTAAAGCTTGGAAGTACTTACATTACTTTGGGTTTGATTCGGTAAAAACATTAGCATCCGCTGTACACTCTGTGTGGGAAGAGAACTTCTTTATACAGAGAAAAATTAAACTTCCAATATGAGCAAGCACCTAGCAAGCCGCCACGGGAATGTGAAATCACAGAGCTGTCCCTGGATAACCACACTGATATGGCTGCTGCAGCACCAGGCAAATCTCTGACTGCTCCACTCCTGCTAAACAGGTGAAAATAGATTTAAGAACGACAGGACTTAGTGCTGCTGAATATTTGATTTTATTGATCTTTTGCTGTGTTTTACTTGCATCTATTTGAAAGAGTGAATGGAACCACAAAAAATATGTTATTTTATATCCTGGAATATGCAGAAAATAGGTTTAAATGTTAAACACATTTCTTCAAGTCACAGAATGTTGCATATAATTACATTTTTGCTTGATGCAACATGCATAAAATCAAAAGATTAAGACTAATACAAATATTTTTAAAAGAAGACTTTTCCATTTTATATGGATTGATATTTTATATGGATTTTATATGGATTATGCAGGGAAAAAAATAGAATTGGGCTGAAAGGTCTATTGCTTTATTAGTCAGGTTGTGTATCATATTTTTAAAAAAGTAACTAAGTAAACTAATTGCTTTTGAAAATAAGTAATTAGTAAAGTAATGGGATAACTTTCTTGGAGAGGTCATCAGTAATTAGTAACTAATTATTTTTTCAAGTAACTTGAAAAAAGTAATTAGTTTCTAACTACTGATTGCCTTTGGAACTTCAGGTTGGTGGTTTGACTCCTGACCAGGCCTAACAACATCTACGTCAGGTGTTGGGTAACCAGGACACACTGATGAAAAACATATATATATGGCAAACTTACAGAGGCTCTGTGTTCCAACATTCGGAATAATTAACTGCTCTCAGAATTATTTTTTTTTCATGTTTTCATGTTGTAAATTGTTTTTCAAATCTGCATGCATCTGCCTGTCGCTTTGCTGCTGGAACACCTGAATTTCCCTAATGAGGGAAAATAAAGGATATTTCTATTCTATTTCTATCCTAACTCAGCCATAATTAGATCTTAATTCCAGCCCAC
Source organism: Pelvicachromis taeniatus (assembly GCA_015108175.1). NCBI lineage: Eukaryota > Metazoa > Chordata > Actinopteri > Cichliformes > Cichlidae > Pelvicachromis > Pelvicachromis taeniatus. Next base: position 34,878 of record VURO01023338.1, on the reverse strand, counting down.
ATCAGCTGATGGTTCAGTTTATACCCTTTCACAGATTTTCAAATCTCAGATAGGGCCATTTTAGTTGCTTCAGCCGCAACAAGCTACTCCCACATCCACTCCTGCTCCTCCACTTATTTTCATATCTGTTGTCATGGATGCCAACTTTGGTCTGTGCTGTGTTCTTGACTGAACTGAAGAGTGTAGTTTATTAACTGTGTTGCACAATTCAGTAAAACATCTCCCACAGGCATGAATAGCAAAGGCTTATGAGACAAGAATTTCAGTTTTTTTCAGTGAACTGGGCAAAGTTAATACTGCTGATAGCGACCAAGCTAAAAATAGTAATAACAATTTGATCAATAACACCAGGCTTATCCTTTAACTGAAAGCCATCAATAGGCAACACTTGTGCTTCTACACAGCTGTCAAGCAACCCTTTTAGTATGGACAAAGACTTGGATGAAGCATAAATGGAAAGGGTCCAAGTAAGAAAACACACTGTTTCTTAAGGTTGGAACAAAGTGGGAGAGGAGAAAGATGTACTGAAAAGATGATGGACAGACAAGAAGACTGTAGTAAGAGGGAATGTAGTGCCTTTTCAGCAACACTGTGGGAGAGGAGAAACATACAGTATTAGTTAGAGAAAATAAACCCAGGATCGACAAATCCACAGCAGATGGAGTGACACACACTTAAATACACACTTAAAACCAACAAAGACAGACCCACACTTGCCAAATGGTGCATTTCCTCACCTCCTCATCACTCTCAGGTTCTGCTGCTTTCTTGTCTTTCTTCTTCTTCTTCTCATCTTCCTTCTTCTTTTTGTCTTTGTCTGGCAGGATATCATCCAGCCAGGCCAAGTCATGTTGTGAGAACATCAAATCCAGCAGCTTCCGTACAACCATGAGACCAAGAATCTACAAAACGGTTAACATTATCTTTTCATTGCTGTAAATTGCTGATATATAAATAATACAGAATTGAAGAGAATAGTACTACTACTACTGCAATTATTATCATCATTTCAGTGAAAGAGGTTCAGTGGCTCAGTAGCAGACTTTGTGAAATAGAGGGGCCTGGGTTCAAGCTCTAGACCATTTCTTGCATCTCAAGCACCTTGAGGCAACTGTGTGCCATTGAACTGAAATTGAATTGAATCTCATTTCTTGTACACTCTCTCTCTCTGGTTCTCTTTCAGGTGCGCATGCGTGAGCATCTGTTGCATGTGTATGGAGGACAATGAGTGTGAGTGTTACTAAAGGTTCCATTTTTGCTTTTTAGAGTGGTGGTTCACTTTTTTGTTCTCTTTCACTGGTGTTTCTTTGGTGTTCTTTTCAGCAGCATTGAACATTCAGCTGGATGTGAATGCCGAAAGGAATCATGGGTCAGAAGGCTTTTGGAGCCTCTCCCATCAGCATGGTATTAAAATACTTGTTGGCACTGATTTATTGGTTGAGGAGTGTGGTTTAGCTGTAAGAGAAGTTGTGAAAGTGTGAAGGTTAGGATGAATAATGCAGTTGTTATGCTTTTGGATTGTGTTGACAAAGTGAATATCTTAGTTGAGAAGGGAGTTGTTTTGAGAGATTTGCTTACTATGGTTTATCCTCTAATGAACCATTCTGTCTAATTTGCCACCTTTCATCGGCAATGCTATATTGCTGAAGGAGTTGTCACATCATGGTCAGATTGTGTCAGTAATGATAATGGTCCCCTCTGGGTGCAAATTGGTGAAGTAAAGGAATGTTGTTTCATTTCAAAGACAGGTGTATATGATTCAAAAAAATGAGAATGCAAAATGTTTGCAACAACAGAAACTATGAAACTATGCTTTGGGTGCAATCAGGAAGATAATTCAATTTGTAATTGCCCTGAGAAGGTTCTGTACTGGAAGATTTCTTTTCTGATGTATTAATCATATATCCCCAAAAGTTGATACTGTTCATCTGGATGTAACGTTTTCCATGGGAGAAACATTTCATCACTCATCCAAGTGACTTCTTCAGTCTCAGCTGACTGCAGGTTTCCCCAATCTTATAAACAGTACATTTCTTTAATGACTGAAACTAGAACCACTGAAGGAACAATGGGCTGGGAGGTCAATTTCTTGATCATTAATATGCAAATTCTCACAACCCTTGATCAACAACCACTGATCAAGTTCCATTGATCAAAGGCCATTGATCAATGTCCATGAGTACCATTCATAGAGAGTTGGGGAATGGCTGCAATCACAGCATTGTATGATGGTGAAAGATGTACCCTTATGACTGGGGTGGGATGTACAGGCCAGTGGACACTCGTTCAATGATGAGGATGTACACATCCTGGACAGGGAGGAACGCTGGTTTGAGCACGGAGTCAAGGAGGCCATTTACGTGAAAAGGGAAAGACCATCTCTGAATCGAGGAAGGGGCCTAAGGGTACATCTTTCACCATCTTACAATGCTGTGGTTGCAGTCATTCCCCAACTTGTGAGAATTTGCATATTAATGATCAAGAAACTGACCTCCCAACCCATTGTTCCTTTAGTGGTGCTAGTTTCAGTCATTATGCAAAAGTACTATTTATATGATTGGGGAAAACCTGCAGTCAGCTGAGACTAAAGAAGTCACTTGGATGAGTGATGAAACGTTTCTCCCACTGAAAACATTACGTCCAGATGAACAGAATCTGCTTTTTGGGATTTACATACCTGGATGATTGAGCATGCATCAATAATCATATATTTTAACCATATCACTTTAGTAATAGTATTATCACTTTGTCACTTAGGTTAGCTTCACAAATGTGTCTTATGCTCTATCACATGTAATCTACACACACACAGTGGGGCCATTGTAAGTTCATGGGAGACGTTAAACAGATCAGGGATGTAAATCTCTAGGTGACAGCTCAGCAGAAACTGTCATAATTCTCTCTCTATGAGGGAGGTTTCAAGGATGGGGCTGAAGGTATAGCCCCTCCATGACATGGGCCAACATGTAAGAGTTGTGGAATGTCTTTGTCTGTGTGTGTATATAAGATCTGAGGGTGGTGGCCATCAGCAGAGATCACCCTGGTGTTTGGCCGGGATGTTTCGCTTCACGTTGACATGTGTTTATTAAACTCACTTCAAGTAATGCTCATGAAGGGGGTTTGCAGTTTATTTTGAAACTTCCATAACAGTTCAAAAACAGGCTGAGATCGTGCAGGTTTCTGAAAATGCAGGGGAAGGGGCTTCAGCAGAAAACTTGGAAGGAGTTTCAGCAGAGAAAAAAGGACAAGGTGTTTCTGCAGCTAACACATAGGAAAGTGCTCCAACAGTTAATGTAGGAAAAAAGGAGTCCAAGGTTTCAGGGTGTGATCTACTTAGCGGCCAAGAAAACAGTAAGGTTGCCTCTCCTTCTACTTCTGCTGAAGTGTGTGAGGCAGTTAGCCAAACGACTACACAAGAAAGAGTGCAGCAGGGATAGATGTGGATGAAATAATCCATAGTGAAAGAACTATGTTCAGGGAGGATGAAAGTATTTTAAGGTACAAAATACCAAAAGAAAACCTAAAGATTCTAAAGGTGTAAAACCTAAAAAGATGCAGGTAAAAGAAAAGGGTGGAAGAGAGAGTGAGTCATATGTCTTATATGATTTTGATAGTGATAGAGAGGCATCCGACTCTTCTATTCCTGATGGCCAGAGAAATAATGCATACAGTCTTTAACAGATTGGTTACTTCCAAAAAAACTTCTAAAGGGAAAAGAGATGTGGTAATAGATGTTTTTTTTTTCCCTGAAAGAAGGTTCTTTGTTGATTCAGCTAAATGTTATTGAGACAAAGGACTCCTGGTGGCTTAAGGGACACTGAAGTGTAGTCTATAGAAAATTAGAGCTTGAGTTTAATGCTGTACCTGAAGGATAAAAAATGGCAGATAAGATGCTGTTGTATTAGAATTTCTTTCATTTATGTATTGGTCACATTGTTTTAGTAACAGTGCTTTGATGTCTCTTGGTTTAAGCATGTCTGTTCCGTGCTTCATTCACGCTGTTAGACTGATGGTGGGGGGCCTGGTGATTGTATCTTGGGAAATGGGGAGCATTCACACAGGAAGCCTGACACCAGTGTTGTGGAAGAATCCACAGGTGGTGAAGTCTTTTGTTTCTCTTCCAGGATGGGAGGGGCGAGACAAGGGGATCAACCACTGTAAGAGGTGATAAGGGATTGTGAACTCTTTCTTTGGGGCAGATCAAAGGTGTAAACAGCAGCTGTGTAATGCTTTGTTTTGCGGGCTGTATTATAACCCAGAGCTGTGCTGGGATCGGGGGAGAGACTGTTGGTCAGTGCCCCATGATGGCAACTCTCCCAAGCATGCTTATGTTCATTAAAAGATGTTAGCTACTGCTCATCGTATCTACAGGCTTTATTAATTCAATTTCCATAACACTGTTTATTCGTTTTTTTTGTGGATCTTTTTATGTGCGACTATGAGTAACTTTAAAATCTCATCTTTGAACCTTAATGATGCAAAAAAGGCAATGTATTTTGAACTTCTAAAATCTAAATGTATTGACATAGCATTTGCTCAAGAAACTCATAGCAGTATTAATATTGAAGTTGACTGGAAGAAAAAATGGGATGAGAATATTGTTCTGAGTCATAAGACCTTACTGAGTTCAGGAGTAGTGATATTTTTCTCAAGAAACTTTCTTCCAGTTTCTATTGATGTAGATGAAATTATATGGGAGGTTGTTAAAGGTCATTGTTAGGTATGAAAATGCAAAGTTAACATTATTAAATGTGTATGCTCCAGTGTCTTCAAATGACCATTGTGTTTTCTTAGAGAAGTTGGCCAGTATGCTGTTAAATTGTACATCAACAGATTATTTAATTTAAGAAGGGGACTTTAATTGTACAATTGATGATTTAGATAGGAATCACATATGCATTCAAGGAATATTTTGACATGCATTATCAAGACTTATAATTTGGACAACGTGTGGCATTCTAAACATGGAAAAACACAGCGTTTTTCATGGGCTCATTGAAAAGAGAACTACATTTTTTTAGCACGATTAGAGTTTATTGTTATGGTTATCAAATACAAATATTCAGATCATGCAATTTGCGTTCGGTGGACTTTTCTGATCATAGTATGATCAAAGCAAATGTGTTTATGACTAAAACCTAAGAGTGCATTCTGGCATTTTAATATGGTTTTGTGAAATGATGGTTGTTTTAAAAAAGGATTTCTGGAATCAATGGAGAAGTATGAAATGTCAGTTTACTTCCTTGAAGCAATGGTGGGATATTGGTAAAATAAAAACTCAGAAGTTCTGTATTCAATACACACATAATGCCACAAGAGACATGTTGAGATGGTAAAATCTATTAAAAAATTTAGGAACTGATATGGTGGATCTTCAAAATTTGAATGAGTCCACAGGAGACCGATGCCATTTTTACTCACGAAAAAAAAAGAAAGAAAAAAAAGGTTTTGGGTGATTTGCTTGGGCTCAGGGAGCTCTGGTCCGTTCACGCTTAGTTTGGAGAAGAGAAATTGACAAAATTGCCTTATTCACTGTATTCTGAGGATGGAAAAGAGTTGACTGAACCCACTGAATTACAAAAAAGAGCTGCAGATTATTTTTCATGTCAGCGAGTTTAGAGAAGATTCCGTTGCAAGTGCAGAGTTTCTTAATAACTTGCCAGAGGTTTCAGAGCAAGCCAATGTTGTCTTGAAGCATGCCTTAACTCTGAAGGATGAATTGTTGAGTATGGAAAATGGTTAAGCTCCAGGAGTAGACAGCTTGCCTGTGAAAATTTATAAATCCCAATGACAGTGTGGCAAAAGAAAAGCTCCCCCTAAGCTGTTACAGAGCTGTGCTCACTCTTCTTTCCAACAAGGGAATTGGAGACCAGTCAGTCTCTTATGTGCTGACTATAATATCTTCTTAAAAGTACTGGCATGCAGGTTAAGAAAAGTGATTGATCAATTTGTACATCTTGATCAGTCCTATTTTATTCCTAGCAGAGATAACATAACCCTAATTTGGGTTTATTTATTGGGCATAAACTTTGGTCTGATTTCTCCCGACTAAGAAAAGGCATTTGATTGGGTGGAGCACCAATATCTTTGGAATACTTTGAAGGCTTTTGGTTTCTCCTCTGGTTTCATAGAACCTCTATTGTGACATCTAAAGTGTTTTGAAGGTAAATGGTGGTTTAAGTGCTGCTTTTAATGTAAAGAGAGGTATTCGACAAGGTTGTGTAATGTCAGGTATGCTGTACTCTTTAAGTATTGAACCTTTGTTATGTCAAATTAGGAAAAGTTACATGGGATAAAACTAAATTAAATTTTTTTACCTTTTCAACTTTCTGCATATGCAGATGATATTACTGTGGCTATAACAAGAGAGTCAGATGTCCTTAGGAATTCCTTAGGAATTATTGAATGTTTTGGTAGAATTTCATCATCTAAGGCAGGGGTCACTAACAGGCGGACCGCAGTCCGAGTCCGGACCCAGACGCCATCCCATACGGACCCGGACCTATAGTTAACAAAATATTAAATTACTTTTAATTTTGAAAGGGCCATTCTATTTTAAGTGGTAACTTTACAGCGTTTCTCTAAACTTTACAGCACTGTATTAATAGACCAAGGAACATACAAACCAATCGTGTGCAAGTTAAGCCACCCACGTGACGCTACTTAACCAATCAAATCTGTGCATTCAAGGCGCTCGCAACTGAATGCAGACACAGACAGAGAAGAAAGAGACGGTGAGAGTCGAATGACAAGCGAAACGATTAACGATACAGGGAGACAAGACAAGTGGGAGTCATAAGAGGTAAAACAACTATGGCGCTTTCAAAAAAGAGAAAAGTAGACACCGAAAATAGAACTTTCAAGACTGAATGGACCAACAAATACATGTTCGTTCTTCTGCCGCAAGCAGGAAACCACTGTCTCAGGGTTTACAGGGTATGAATGGATGGATATTATTTAAATCAAGCTAAAGTTATTAGCTGCATCATAGCCAGAATGTAACCTTTTTTCAGTACAACTATAATTCCTGCTTTCTGCCTTTTGAGTAAATGATGATAGAAAAGCATCTTTTTCGACATATTTTTATGTTCACGTCAGAGGACGTGCCAGGACGGGCTAATCAGTGTAGCTTTACTTTTAGCTGGAATAATTTTTAGTCAAATAGCTATACAATGACCCTTCTTGGTAATATAGTTTGATAAATTGTTCCTGTAGCCCAGTAAGTATAGCAGATCATCTACTGATCAGTGCTTGTGTGAATGAGTAAATGAGGATGCATTTTGTATATAGTGCTTTCAGTGCTCTGGGAGCCTAGAATGGTGCTATATAAGAATCAGTTCATTTACCCAAACAGAAGAAAACAGAACACCCTTACCATTACTGGGAAGATGATGGCCAGAAACGTAGATTTAAGGATCCAGAGAACAGCCAGACACACAATCTGGACTAGTGTGAAAAGGTGGACGCGTCTCATAGGGACATGACGCAGGAAGGAGAAGTCTGGCTGGTGTTTAGGTGGCATTAGATACAGCTTGATGCGCTCCCAGAACTGGAACAAAGAAATGGAGAAAATATAATTTCAGGTATTCTTTTATTTAGTGGTTTAGAATTGAAACAAGGATTACACTGGTCTAGCAAGCTTGGAAAGAAAGTGTTTCACTTCTCATCCTAGATGAGAGGCGAAGTGTAGCAATGAAACTTAAAGCAGTCCAGTCACTTTCTTTCCAAGCTCTTTAGATTACTATGACCTGGAAGACTGAGAACCTACAGACATGGGGATTGCAGATTATTTAGAAAACTAGTACCCAACTGCATTCAAGAAGAGATCAGTAAAATCTCTACACCTGGGTATTATGTCTAGACAGACGCTCTAAGACATAGACAAACTATCTCAATCCAGACTGCAAAAACCAGCAGAGTTGATGATTAATTAAAATCTGCCAAGTTTGTGCTTTGGGTTAGTGATCCAGCCCCTAACTCTAAGCTATCTTAAAAAAGAAAGGTTTTAAGTCTAATCTTAATAGTAGAGAGGGTGTCTGTCTGTCTCCTGAATCCAAACTAGGACCTGGTTCCACAGAAGAGGGGCCTGAGAGCTGAAGGCTCTGCCTCCCATTTTGCTTTTAAGTGTTCTAGGAACCACAAATAAGCCAGCATTCTGACAACAAAGTGCTCTGTTGGGTGATATAATACTAAAAGGTCTTTAAGAGAAGACTGGGTCTGACCTTCTATTCAAGACCTTCTATGCAAGGAGCAGGATTTGAATTGCAGTTCTAGATTTATCAGTGAGGCAATGAAGTATAGGCAAAGTGTACTATTTTCTTGTCCTGTTTTTAGAACATCCTGATGATAATGAATTAGTCATCCAGTCTAGAAGTAATAGATGCATAAATTAATTTTTCAGCATCACTCTGAGACAGGATGTTTCTAAGAGATCGTGCAAAAATGGAAGAAAGCATTCTTACTTTCATACATCTTAATATGCTCTTTGTCATAAATGATGCAAAAATTTCAGTGTTTCTGGAGGCCAAGGTAATGCCATCAAGAGTAAGCATCTGGTTGGATACCATATTTCTAAGTTTTTTAGGGCAGAGTAAAATAATTTCAGTTTTATCTGAATTTAGAAGCAGAAAATTAGGTCATGCAGGAAATTTCCAGCAATGAAAAATTTCATATATCCCATATATTCCTATATTTTCTAATGATGCTGCATAAGGGAAACTTGTATAATGTATATAGAATTGATCCTAGGAAGGAAACCTGTGGAACTCCATAAATAACCTCAGTGTGTAAAGAGGACTCTCCATTTATACAAACAGAATAAACCTAAACCAGACTGAAACTTTAAATAAAACATTACTCTGCAGATGATGTTTCAGACTGTTTCAGAACTACTCTTTGTCGATTTTCTCAGAGATTTGAGATTGACCTATAATTAGCTTAGACATCTGGGTCAAGTGATGATGGCTTTTTAAGTAATGGTTTATTACAGTCACCTTTGAAGGCCTGTGGTACATAGCTGATAAATAGAGAATAGAGAATTAATAGAGTAGTTTAAATGTTATTAGGAAATAATCAGACAAATGAGGAATTTCAGGGAATACTGTTAAATGTTCTGTTTCTATGCCGTATATTTCACAGGGTTCCATGCAAGGACTGCACATTGTGTGCACATTATAAATGCTTCCCCTGGGTAGTATCATTAGAAGACATAACAACAATTTCACTGCTACACAGATGATCCCAGCATTATCTATCCATGAAGCCAGATGAAACACACCAAATGGTTAACCTGCAGAAGTAGCTTAAAAATATAAAGACTTATAGATGATGATCGAATTTTCTGCTTCTAATTTCACATAAAACTGAGGTTATTGTACTGAGCCCTAAAAATCTTAGAAACATAGTGTCTAACTAGATACTTAGTTTGGATGGCAATAATACGTTTTTACCGATTATGGGTATCCTACGCATATGTCCTATTAAATGAATATGAATGTGCAGTGTGCATATTACATAAATATGTAGAACTGCTTTCTTGCATTTCTGCAGTACCTCTAAAATTAGAAAACCTCCAGTGTCAGAGTACTGAAAAACTAGCTGATGAATTTATCACTTCTAGGCTCGACTAATGTAATTCCTTATATCACAAAGTAAAAAAAAAAATTCCTTCCAAAAACCTTCAGTTGATCCAAAATGCCGCAGCATATATTTCCCATACTGGCTTCTGTTTGCTTGCTCCCTGTTAGGGTTAGAATAAAATTTAAAATTCAAGAAATTAAAAGGATTAAAATCCTTCTCCTCACCCTCTCTATTTAAGATTAAGTTAATTGCTATTTAAGATTAAGTTAAGTAAGATTGTTGTTTTTCTGTTGTTGTTGTTGTGCTATAAATCACAACAACAAATAAAACTGAATTGCGTTTAGGTGCTATAATTGATCTGTCAATTATATTATATTATGTGTTATTATAAATTCATTCATTCATTCATTTTTTAATAGCTTGTACAATCTGGCCCTCTGAGAAAAAACTAAATTCTCATCCACCCTTTTATAACAAGTGATTTGAGTGTAGAAAAAGATCTAAAGTATAAGTATTTGAAAATGCAATTTGTGTGAAAATGTGACACATTATAAACACAAATTACTTTTGACTCTAGACATTCTGTTTCTAGACATTAAAAGTTGCTCACTTAGCTGCAACTTTGGCCACGTGGTGTTTGAAAATGTATTTTTTCAAATATATAAAATGGTATGCATTTTTGTTATTCCTGTTTTTTTGTGTTTGAATTTTCATCTATGCACCATTTTCTTATAATATATATTGGTATCTAGATTCTGTGTGTGTGTGTGCGTGCGTGCGTGCGTGCGTGCGTGCGTGTGTCTGTGTATATTTTATTGTAGTATACCTGGATGCCACTAAGTGAAGCCACTCCCATGTAGAGGAAGACTCCATAAAGGACAGGCATGGGGATGTACTGAATCAAACAGAACACAAGTTTTAAAATAAAACCACATGATGCTATGAAATGTGATCATATAAACTTTCTATTGACACCATATCACTCTCATCTGCAAACTTACTTGAAGTATAGGCGCAAGAAAGACTGAGAGTCCTGTTAGAACAAACACCAACGTGCCTGTCAACCTCTGCTCTCTAGAAGTGAAGAATCACAAGCATAGCATAAAACTTTATTCTAGGTCTATACAAAAAGATGATTTAGGTGCCAATGAGAAACCACACAGACCTTGATTTGAAATAAGGACTCTCTTTATATGCAGTATATCTTTCAGAAGCATTTTCACTTTTCACTGTCTTAAGCCTTTCTTTAAACAGCCAACAGGGGGACAGTCCTCTGGTTCCAAAAATAAGTTTTATAGATTTTATTCCCCCATTTAGTCCCCAAATTAATTCCATCAATGTTAATTGATATATTTCCAGCCTATGAGCATGCAATGTTCCTCAAGTTCTCAGTAAGAGTCATTTGGTTTCAAAATACCAAGATGGTTAGCTTTGTGTGTGTGTGTGTGTGTGTGTGTGTGTGTGTGTGTGTGTGTGTGTGTGT
>VURO01023338.1:13431-23796 GCA_015108175.1 Pelvicachromis taeniatus | reverse complement strand
TTTTTTGGGTGTGGTTTTTTGTGTGTGTGTGTGTGTGTGTGTGTGTGTGTGTGTGTGTGTGTGTGTGTGTGTGTGTGTGTGTGTGTGTGTGTGTGTGTGTGTGTGTGTCCCACCTGACTCCAAGGAACTGTGGTTGCTCTCCAGGGGCGCTAGATTCGCTCTCCATCTTCAGTGAGTCGATATGAGCAATGGAGATGACAGTGGCTGCTACATACCAGGGCATGCCCATGAAAGAACACACGGCCATCAGCACACCTACCCAGAACAGGTCCAAGTGGTAGCCACAGCTTTTCTGAAATTGGGTGCAATAACAGGAAATTACCCAGAAGTCCCACTCCCCAAGTAATCCTGAACTGCATAAACAGTTAAAAAAAGTAAATGTTAATCAAAACCAGTATATCACAACACCCCATTTAGATTTGTACTGTCTTGCTGTGATTTCATGTAACAAATGTTGATCTTTAATTTTACATTTAATTGTAATAAAAATTTAATTTTGTAATATCTTTTTTTTAAAACAAAGCCATAAAAAAACTGTGCCGTGACTGGTTAAAATAGCAGCTCAACAAGTATCATTTCATTTGTTACTGTTAATGTTAAAATGTATGTATCTGTGAGCCACATTACCAATAACACCAAAAATACATTTGCTTTAAATTAGAGTATTGCAAAGCATCATGCCACTTTTATTGTTCTATTATAGTATTGTATTGAAGCAGTAGTGTAGTACTGTTACAATTCAAGTTACAATTGTTCAAAAGTTGTAAATATGGTATTTTTTCTTGTCATTATCTTTCCCCTCATGACCAGAACAATTCAACAACTATGTTCAACTGCAAGCTACTATAACTTTTAACTGTTAGGCTAAAATTAACTTTTTATATACTATTTATCTCATCTGTGACCATTTCATCTTAGATGTTTGCAGACCTTTAATTTGTTTTCCTTGCGGTTGACAATGACAGCACTAATCTGCTGGTCCATGAAGATGAGGATGGTGACCAGGAGAGCAGGAACGAAACTGGCCAGACACCACCACCAGGGGTTCTTACCAAAGGGCATCACCAGCCAGCCCCGGTCACTACGTGTAGGCTGTATAACAAACAAAAAATAAATATTTCATATTTCAAACCTATAAAAATACAGTGAAACTGTCATACTAGCAGACAATGATGAAAGAGGAAATGAGAGAATTGTGTTAAGTTACAAGGGCAACATAAAAATTGTACAGATCATTTTTTAAGTAAAAGTCATGCATATCCTAGAAAACTGGTATAATTTTTAGCTTATACAGATCATCAAATGCTCATCAATGAGTCAAGGCAGAGATAACTGGCATGCCAGCCACTATGATGATGTCCATTTCTTTCTAGACTACCATTTTTAAACCCATCAATCTGTCATTCAGCCATTTTATTTATTTATTTTAACAGGGGTGGAACACTAAGGATTCACCTTTTATCAGATGTTGACCTGATAATAACGATTAAGGTGGCATTTACTGGTATTTGTCTATTATGCCATGTTACTTTTGCATTGAAGAACAGAAACTTTTAAATGATCATTTTTTTATAATGAAGATCTTCTTTTGTTAGTGTCTTCTCTCACTGTCCCTCTTTCCCTCTGTTTTTCTTTCCCTCCCTTTCTATCTCTCTCCCTTTCCTATCCCTCAGTCATGTCAGTCCCATCTGTAATAACTTAAAATAAAATAAATAAGGTCAATCAAATGGACCAATACAGCAAGACCGTGATGATCCACTTGGTGAAGTAAATCTGTTGGGCATCTTTCTTGGTCTTAAATAAATTATTTTAAAAAGCGACTACAGTTGCCATACACGCTCATTGACTGTTTACGTATACCTGTTAAAATGCACACATATCTACCACAAATATCGACTCAATCATATGTCATAACACAATTGATTTAAGACTTGGTCAAAAAAACCTGCTGACATTTGAAGTAAGACTGGAAAATGTTCCCTGGTATGACAAGTGATTATAAGACAAGATAAGATAAAGTAACTGTTATTAGTCCCACACGTGGGAAATTTTTGGTCATGGCAGAAAGTACAAGAGCACTAAAAAAAAATTAAAAGAAAAAGAGAAAAACAATATAATTGAATAGGATAAAACAGAATTATTCTCCTTTGATCAGAATTTGTCCCAAACAGCATGAAAGCATGACTCAATCTTGCCTTGTATCAATGGTTTAGGTTGCTGCTGGTGTAATTGCGTAGGGGATCATTTCCTGGCACACTTTGGGCACTACCTGACAGCCTACCTGAGTATTATTGCTGACCATGTCCATCCCTTTAGGACTACAGTGTACTGTATCCTAGTAGCAGGAGCTTGTAGCACCTGCTACCAGCATGATAACGTTCCATGTCACAAAACCCAGATCATATCAAATTGGTTTCTTTGCGACAGTGTGTTCACCGGGCTCAAATGGCCTCCAGCGTCACATGTCAATCCAATAGAGCACCTTTCACATGTGCTGGAATGGGAGATTCCAATGTATAGTCTATAAATCAGCAGCAACTGTGTGATGCCATCATGTTAATATGGATTATAATCTCTGAATGCTTCCACCATCTAGTCTAAAAAGAAGGTTGCTGGTCATATTTAATTTTCTTAAGATGCTTCACTTCTCATCCAAAAGCCTCATTTAGTTCTAAAACCAAAACATGTAGAGTTCCAGGTACTTAAACCCTTTTCGGGGTTGTTCCCTTTGGAGGTTGCTGTCGACCCATTATTGATCCCTCTTCCTGCCTTAGAGGGAATATTTTCATCCTGGTGTTGCAGGGTCCAAATTTGTTTGCCAGACGGTGGTGGGAGTCAAAAAGTAATTACTGGTCTGCGTGTGTTTGGGCTTCTTGTTAAATTGTTGGCCCTTCCATCCTCCTTGATGCACACAGCTTCATCCAGGAAAGGAAAACTCTTAACCTTTGTCTCTTCTAGTGTTTTGTTTTTGACCCAGATCATCCAGTACCTAGGTGCTAGTGCAACAAAAGTGCTTGTAAATGCTGTAGGTGGCTGAGTTCATACTGGACACTACAACAATACAGAAACAATCCCAACAATCAAATGATCCCATTTGAACAACCATTTGGCAAGAGTGGGAAGGAAAAACTCCCTTTTAACAGGAAGAAACCTCTGGCAGAACCAGGCTCAGGGAGGGACAGTCATCTGCTGCGCTTAGTTGATGGGAGGAAGACAGGGCAAGAGACGCACTGCAGATGAGAGCCAGAGATTAATAACTCATTAGTAAATGCAGGGCGGTGTGTAACACTGAGTGAAAAGAGGTGAGAGAAGGAGAAATGTTCAGTGCATTATGTGAAGCCCCCAGCAGCGTAATCTAATTGCAGCATAACAAAGGAAGGATTCAGGGTCACCTGATCCAACCCTAACAATAACCGTTGTTAAAAAGGAAAGTTTTAAGCCTAAGCTAAAAAGCAGAAAGTGTGTCTGTCTCTTGAATACAAACTGTAGGCTGGTTCCACAGAACAGGGGCCTGGAAGCTGAACGCTCTGCCTCCCTTTCTACTTTTACATATCTTAGAAACTACAAGTCCACAGACTGACAGCGAAGTGCTCTATAGGGGTGATATGGTTATATGAGGCCATTAAGATAAGGCCTGATTATTTTAGATCATGCAGTCCTTACATCACTTACCAGGTGCCTCAACCCCACTCACCCCTGGGACTAATAAATTCTATATGATTTTACTCACTTGCATCTGGTTACCTCAATAGGTCACATGATAGGGTGAGGTCCTTCAGTGGTTTTACCCAAAACCTCTGATGGTAATGACCCATTACTTTTTTTTCACACCTTGACTCACATAATAATGCACATAATAGGGGATCAATGACCAGCTTCTAAGGGACAACCAATAGGGCTTAAATACCTGGAACTCTTCACCCTTTGGTTTTAAAACTGAAGAAGCCTTCTGCCTTAGAGGTGAGACATATTCCAAAAGTCCAATTGCCTTAGTCTACCATGACCATGAGAACCTACATAAACATATGTGGCGGGGCGTGGTCGGCAGTGCCGCTGCAGGGTAGGCGACCGCACCTGCAGGGCATCCGCAAACATGCCTCACCAGGTTAAAAGACTGGACCAGGTCCTGTCATGTTGGTGATGTGTGTGGCTGGCAGCTGTAGAGCTGCAGCCATGTGTTGGTGACAGCAACCATCAAAGTGTTAATAAAATGATGTTAAAAAACATAAACCCGTGGTCGGGTCTGTCTCTAATGCCACACATATTTTCCACCACCTTGCTGAATCTATTATATATAGCATTGAGACTAAAGCTAAAATGGGGTTTACACTGCAATGTATGAATATAAGTTTCAAAGTTTGTGTAATGGTCAGTACCAGTAACAGTTTGAGCTGATTTGACTTAGGTGAAAATTGGGTCAAGGTCACAGCACATGTGAAAGTCAGTAAAAACTTTATATAACCCACTAGTTTTAATGGTTTTTAAATGTCACATTAATATACTAGGCCTTGCGGGACATGAGTACCATTTGATACAGAGTACTATTTGATCTTCACAGTTAGTGCTCAAGGTCAAAGTTGATCTTTTTGAGAAAAAAAAATCAAGAAAACGTATTGAGCAATTTATTAAATGAAATGGCATGAAGGGATATGTATTTTTATTTTTTCAATGCGATGACCTATGACGTCAGAATAATGCAAATTTCCCATGCGTGGGACTATAAGGGATTTAAAATTATATCTCTTTTACAGCTTATAGACGATTGTAGCCAATTCTGGTCTAAACATATGGGTAAGGATAACAAAATACACCATTTTAGTATGTAATGCTTAAGAGTCAAAGGTCAGGGTCCTACAAATTAGGAAAACACTTTAGTTTTCATTGAATCATTTTCAAACGTTGAAGATTGGGGACATAAGCACTTTCTTTATTTGAGCTCTTGAAAACATTGTTTTCTCTAATACAACATTATGACTTTATATTGACACAAAAAGATTAATATACTGTTCTGACATCAACACAAATGATCTACGGAAGCAATGCTGATGTCATTATTGGGCATTTCCACATTACCAATGATGGCATCAGTATAAGTTTCAGTATAGCTCTTGCTGTTTGGGGGAAGTTGGGCTCTTTGAGTGCTCTTGTTAGAAGTGCAATTATTCTTTGAAGTGGCAGAATACAGATATATTTAAAGAAAATAATTTGATGATAAATCAAATACCTTGAACTCTGTTGGCACAATAAGTTTGGGTGTGTCTAACCCCATCAGCATATCGAGACCCACAAAGCACATGATTGACATGAAGATGCCAAAGTCACTGATTAGCTTCCTCAGCTATAGGTCAGCCCATACACAATAACACAAAACAAAAGGAGGACAAAGACAAATGTGCATAGTAAAAGTGATGACAGGAAACATAAGTTGAAGTATAAGAAAGTGGCAGATAAATGAGGAAAGCAAGACAGTGAAAAGAGATTATTTACTCAGTTAAAGTGTAAAATTGCTAAATCCACACACTCCAAAACCTGTTTAGATATGTAAAAAACTACATTGCTGAGGAAAGAAATGAATCCAGCAGTGGCCAAAGAACAAGGTCTGACAAGATGAGAGAGGTATTTAGGAGGATGGACCTTGATTTCAGTGGGCACGTGCAGTTTGGGTGTGTCCAGCGCCAACAGGCAATCCACCCCACAGAAGACAAGGATAGAAATGATGATGGCAAAATCACTGATCAGTGTGCGAAGCTGGAGCACATACGTGGAAAGCAGCGGGGGGGAAAACAACATGGACAGAACATTCTGGTAAACATATGAACGTGTAAGGTTGGTTATCTGGATAAAGGGAACATACTGTGTGGGTAAAGTTTTAAAGTACAAAGCTGGCAATATTCTACATTTCTAATGAGTATATTTAGATGGACTAAGTAAGTAAGTAGACTA
This sequence comes from Pelvicachromis taeniatus, assembly GCA_015108175.1. Classification (NCBI taxonomy): domain Eukaryota; kingdom Metazoa; phylum Chordata; class Actinopteri; order Cichliformes; family Cichlidae; genus Pelvicachromis; species Pelvicachromis taeniatus. The sequence goes on along the minus strand of VURO01023338.1, from coordinate 17,853 downwards.
AGTACATATTCTTATGCCATCCCAGATAATATCTTTGCAGAAGTTTGGATGTCTTCTTGTGGTATGATGGCATTTATCTCTGCCTATTACGCACTTCCCATGATGTGTCATTTTATTAATAACAATTTAATACTCACTCTAAATCTTGTGAGAATTTGAAAGTGCTTCTGTTTATAATAGCCAAACAATAGCCGTGTGTTTGCAAATCATTGCAAATCATTATTTCTCATCTGTTCCAAAGTCTCGCTGGTATTTAGTTGTTGCTCTTCATTTTCATCATGCAACCATACAGAAGTATAAAAACAAAGTTTGGATGTTTTTAGTCCTCTTAGTGCTTGCATGAAAACTGAACCATTCAGACCCCAAAATAGCTAAACAAGCAGATCATCTCATTTGAAGATGCTCTAAAACTAGCCTTTTAGTCTAAGTGACCGACTATTGTTAAATGCAGTTTTACAATAGCCTATTTGGTAGATCTTTTTGACCTTAAAATGAATATCACCAGCCTTGTCCTTTAAATTTGACTACTTTGATGATGTAATGATAGACATGACACCAAATTAAAGGAAACCAGCATTTCACATGCAGGAATTAAAGCCAGCCTGGGAGAGTTTTCTTCCTGCACTTGTTGAGTATAAGGATTTGCTTACCTTTGTTGGGAAGTAGCGGCTAAACTTGAACTTCTTAAGTGAAACTGTCATGGAGTAGGTGCCAAAGAAGAGGATGAAGGACATGAGGGCCAGGTCAGGAACATACTTACAGGAGTTCCCCACCAGCATACCACCATACTTGACACATTCTTTCTTACTCAGCTGACTCCAGTCCAGATCTGTTAAGTTAAACTAAAAACGACAATGGCAGGAGAAGCAAAAGTAGAGAATCGAGAGGATGGAGGATGGGGAGTTTAAGAAGTTTAAGAAAGGAAAATTAATGGATAGGTAGCAGAGTGGATAAAAAGCAGACACAAGAAAGAGAGAAAAAACAAGCAATAACAGAAGAAAAAAATACAACACATACTGTAGAACTAAGAGCTACAATGCTTTCTGATGGCTGAATTAACACCCCTGTCTTGGCCCATATTTATCAAGCAACTGGACTCATTCATAGGAATCACACTGAACTTCATTCAGGAGCTTTACATTACTTAAATAAGACAAAGAGGCTTGCCTGGGATATGAAACACTGCCATTGGACTACTGAAGACTGGAAGAAGGTATTATGGACTGAAAATCAAAATTTTAAATCTTCTTCATCATGCAGGATCTTTGTAGGCCGTCGAGAAGGCGAAAGGATGGTTCCACAGTATGTGGCATCAACAGGTCAAACATAGAGGAGAAAGTGTGATGGTCTAGGATCAGTGACTTGTACAAAGTGAGAGGCACCCTGAACCAAAACGGCTACCACAGCATCCTGCAGCTCCATGCAATACCCTCTGGTATGCGCCTAATTGGTCAGGGGCAGGCACTTACGAGGGAGGGGAGAGAGGCCTTGAGCACCTACCCCTTTCCTCTTGGATGCCCCAAGTGACCTTTTCTTGTGGCTCTTTAGTTTTTATTTGTGCGTGCGTGTAGAGTCCTGCCTGTGACCCTCAACCATAGCGTTTAACTATTAATCACAAATTTGCTAAATAAAATGATCTGGCTTGCATCAGTCATATTATGACCATTAACCAATGCTCACCCTTGACGGCTGAGCGCACTTGGTTACGAGTCGGGACTGTAGCTCTGTCCACCGTTTTAGGGAACATATTTTGTTTTAAAGTAAATTACAGTGCTATTTCCTGCCTTTCCTTTTTCTTATATTTCACTAAAAATGATCTAATATGCATATCCACATAATTATGGATTATTAAAAGTTATTACTGTCAGCATTAACGCAGCAAACATGAACCAAACATTGCTTTATTATTAGAGCGCTTACCTTAAATAATAAGGTAAGGATTCTGGATTAGCACCATGATGGAAACTTGTGGCCATAGTATACAGTGTTCTGGAGAAGGTATAAAATGTCACTATATGTGCACGTGCGTATGTGTGTTTTATGTGTATAGAGTTTTAAAAATGATTACTCAAGTATAAAAACAATAATAAACACAATTGCAAAATTTTGGTTCTATAACATTTTTCTATCATTATTTTATTATGGATTAAGTGCAAGCGTGAATTATTAAATAATAGATCAATGCAATAGCAAATTGTGCCTCATTCTCAGATGAACCTCAAGTGGAGAGTGATAGATGAGATGAGATGAGATGAGATGAGATGAGATGGAAGGTAGAAGAGAGGCAAAGAGTGAGTCACAGGTAGAGCCTGGTTTATTTCCAAAGTTTTTTAATCTGTTGCATTGTGGTTCCATTCGCTGTCACCCATTAGGTAAAACATAGGCTACGTTTGCTTTGCATTGTCCCCACCTTATGACAATGATATTGTATGAAGTGATTCCATATTAGATTTTTGATGAATGTGGGTTGTTGTTTTTCACCCTGGTTCTATGTGCCCCTTTTTAACTTTGAGCATCCACGCCAGTCCAAAGTTTAGAATACATTTTGGTCAATAAATGAGTGCAATGCGATAAGCTGCATAATTTTCAATTTTAGAAATGGAAAATTGGGGTGTTCTAAAACACTGGTTGTGTGTGTGTGCGTGTGCCTGAGCGTGCGTGTCTGTGCATGAAATAGCCACCTTTTTACACTTTTTTACATAATATCCTCCTACAAACTGAGGAAAAACTCTTTCAGATGAGCTTTTTGGTGATTTCCTACATCGTTGGAGCTAAAAGAGGCCTCCCAAACACATGAAAGGCCAGGATGTCCTCTATTAAGCACATTAGGGCTTAGTAGGGTAGCTCAAATAAGTCAAAACATGTAAACCAAAAACAAATGTCCATTACAGAGGACATTAAGCAATAGGTTTGGTGTCAGGAGGATGAAAACAGTTGGGATCCCTGATAAGACAGATGGGAAACGTTTATTACAAAAAACATAGAAAGAGTCTCATATGCCTTGTAGAAAATTTACTATTACAGTGTTTTTCTTGTGTTTCTTTTTGTTTTTGACATGACCAGCAGGTGTTGGTGTATTTGTCTGGACTTATACTGAATGTCAGTTTATTTCAAATACTGTTTTTTTTTTTAATCTTATTCAATTCATCTACAGTTTAAACTATCATTTTAAATTATTTTCATCAAAAGGTTCGAAATGTTTTCTTCATATTTTAGTTCCTAGCTTTACTTTGCTCTCAGCTTACAGCCAGGAACTATGTATGTATATCTGGAATTATTAAAAAAAACAAAACAAAAAAAGTAAATGAATACATATAAATACAATAAATAGATACCTATGAAGATGATGTTTGAGTTACAACTGAAGGTTCATTCTCAATATATTTAATGAAGTATTTCACTAAGGACGTACTAATCGATTAGCTGGCTACTAGTACTGACCACAATCAACATATCTGCAAAGAAATAGTAAATGGTAAATGGCCTGCATTTGTATAGCACTTTACTTAGTCCCTAATAACCACAAAGTGCTTTACACTACAATCAGTCATTCACCCATTCACACACACATTCACACACTGGTGATGGCAAGCTACATTGTAGCCACAGCTGCCCTGGGGCGCACTGACAGAAGATCACTTTTACCAGTGTCATGTTATCAATTTTTGTGCAGATTGAATGTTTAAGAATTGCTTGACACTCGGAGAGGCACACAGTCTTTGTGCTTTCAAAGCATCTTGTAGTACCAACTGGTATCACACCAAAAGCTGTACTAAATAAATAAAATAATTGTAAGTTAGTTTCAAAAGGTGAATGTTTTGAACATAACAGGAATCTCTTCAGTGCCAGTAAACTGTTTTCATTTAGAAGAATAAAAGAAAAGAAGAAAGAAAATGAAACAAAGAGAAAAAGATTAAAGAAAAAAAGCAGAATATGTCACAAACCTGTATGCTGACCCCTAACCCCAACAGGTAGCAAAAGCAGAGACAAAGGTTTGTAGCGTCACACATTTCCCCTTTCTTACTGATATTTTTTTTAATATCTGAGGTGCTCTGTGTGGTAATATTTGAATAGGATAGAAAAAGAAAGGTCTTCTCTTTATTTTCCTTATAGGATAGGGATTTGCACAGTTGAGAAGTTTTGTTTTTTTTATTTTTAACTGGAAACTCCATGTTGCATAGTAAAGAAAATGTATTGTAATGAATAATGAGTAGTGTAAGTTATTAATGTTTGCAGGGGTAATATTGTCTTTTAATGAATACTGTATATATGTGTATATATATGTATCACTCGTACAGTAACAACCCCAAAACTCTTTAGTAGTAGTAGTATCTGCTATAGGGGAACTTTACTGGTCTTTTTTTTTTTTTTTTTTTAAATTTAAAGAAAAATATAGAAGATTTTTTTTTTTTCTTTTTGATT
>VURO01023338.1:0-12805 GCA_015108175.1 Pelvicachromis taeniatus | reverse complement strand
TAATAAACTCAATTTCAAGTTGTTTTGAATGCAATGTGATATTCATTTTGTAAATTATGATCCTTAGGAGTGTCCAGAAGGATGATGAAATGTTTGGGCCCTCTTTATCAGTGACAAGTTGCTACTGATTGAGCATGCACTGTCAAGACCTCCCCCCTCACTCGAGTGAAGAGCTAAGATTGCAACAGGAACAACATTTAATTCTAGGCCACAGAAACCTGACTTTGCAAATCAATGTGAGATATTTTGGTAACTAAATACAGTTAATGCGCACAACATCATAATTCATAATACTTTAAATATAAACTATTTTGTCTGAATAAAAAGCCAAGCAATTTGTTAACATAGGATGACAGCCATTCTTTCCACATGAAAAGGGTTAATTTTTGTTTAGTTAATGACAAAAAAAAAAGAAAGAATTATGATTAAATTAAATTAGGATTCATTACATAATTTAAGAAAGTTGAAAAGTGCTTAAAATTGACAAGTCTAAAGAATTATTGTCCCAGGCGAACTTCCTTCAAAATGCTTGATAAATAGGGGCCTTAATTCCTTCACTCAGTCTTCAGTTTAAATTTGTTCATATCACACCATGCGCAGATCAAAACAGCCAAACAAACTGAGATACAAATTATTTTCACCAATGGGAATAATGAAAATTCATGAAAGAGACGTCAATTTAACTGTTTTCAGTCCTCTGTCACTTACCAGCAGAGTCATATTATCATCTGCAAGTGGAGCTAAAGCATTCAAGCCCAGTTGAGGTGCTGAAGAGGAAAAGGGATATGTTGAAGAAGAGAAAGAAAAAAGAATGAATGATGGATAATATAAAATCTAAAGCTTTAAGTAATAGTGTTAATAATGCAATTAACATTCTATATCCCAGCTAAATCACTATTTTTTCACCATATTGGAAGGTTTACAAGAGATATTTAGATGAGTACTCACTTTTTTGGTGAGCATTCAAAAATGAAGCAGAAAAAAAGGTACACAAAATCATGACAGAGTAAAAACTAAACACATGCTTTTTATGCAATTGAATATGTCCAGAAACACAGACAACCAAACATGTTTTAATATTAGACAAAGATAAAACAAATAGATACAAATACAGTTCATGAATGATGATTTCATTCCTTATAGAAAAAAATATCCAAACCTGCCTGATACAACGTGGAAAAGTAATTACCCGTCCTTGTAAATCAAGTTATTTCTCAGGCTGTGGTCACTGATAGATCTAGATGATTTACATAATTGATAGAATTCATAAATTCTGCTCCTGAATCCTGAAGGAGAATATGGATTTAGATCTGAATTGGATCGCAAATGCTTGATGGTACTTTTTGCTGCCAAAGGTGGCACAATGAGGGTGGGGGGCAATTACTTTTTCACAGATGGTATTGATTAATTATTTGCCTTAGCACGTGAAATAATCATTTAAGAACTGCATTTATTAAGGTTTTCAATTTACATTGTATAATACATGGACAAAAGTATTGAGCCATCTACACATTGCCTACAGGGGCTGCTCGGTCATGGAAACCCATACAACAAAGCTCTCCGTGCACTATTTTTGTGCTGATGTTAACTTCCAGAAGGAGTTTGGAATGCTGCAGCCAGTGCTGGCAACTATTGTTTAATGTGAAATATACCTAGTAACCACACTCTGTAAATGTACATGGTCTGTCACTAGATGTCAGATTTGCTGTGGTTCTTAAATGCTTTGCAATAAATATCATTTATAGATGATCATGAAATTTCATATAGGACAGGATGAAATTTCACAGACTGACTTCTTGTGCCACTGGCATCCTGTTACAGTACTATCCCCAAATTCAGTGAACTCTTTAGAACAACCTAGAGCCAGGCAGACTGCATGGCTAGGTCCCTGATTTTATACACCTGCGGCAATGGGACTAAAAACAACTGAATTCAAAGCCTAAGAGATGTGACCTGATACTTGTGTCCATATATGTATGACACATAGTAATAATAATACACAAATATTATTTGTGGGCCACCATGCCTGCATAGAAGACATCATCTTCTATGTTTTTTATGACATCATCTCATTTCTTGCTCTTTTCCCATACTGACATGGAAAGACCAATATCAATCTCATGGGGATTTATGATATAATTAGGTATATCAACATACAATTGATTTCAAGGATTACATGGAGTGGAAGCAGGAAGAAACAGGTAACCTCTGTATTTCCAGAGTTCAAAGATACACCAATCAAATCCTCTGATGCTCATGTATTAACACGTTCCATCTCATTTCTTTAATCTGTAGACAACCATACATGCTATATTTAATGAGGCGCAAGTGGCCATACTCTTGCTTGTTATGGAAAAAAAAACCCCAAAAAAACCCAATTAATTTCACTTAAAACAATGTACTGTAATCCGATTGTTACACCTGGTCACTGATGTTACCTCAAAACAACCTCCTGTAAACAACCACCTGACCAGGTATACTAATAAGATTTACAGCATACTGTAATTACAACATAAAATAGCATAAAATAATTTTTCAAAATGTAGTTCGAAGACTCACCCTGGTCTGGAGCGATGCATTCACACTTATAGACTGTAATGTAATCAGATTTGAAGCCACGGTTGATTGGGTAATATTTAAAGGCAGCAACCTGCAAAAAACAAAACATTTTTCTCTTTGTGTAACACCTAAATTCCCATGGTATTTATTTTGCACAAAATTATATTCTTCTACACAGAAGATTAGATAATAAGTTGGAAGTATTACATAGCAAGTTTTATGCACAAGATTATCTGTTTTTACCTGTAAGAAACTTAGTACAGAGCCCATAAAGTCCAGTAAGCTGACATTTTAAAAACATCTCTTGTGAGAAACACATTTTCCCACAAGACAATTATCTAGTGTGTCCCAGATTTTTTTAAATTTCAGCTTACTGAATTTTATGTGCGCTGTACTATGGTGCATCCTAATGTTGTATCTCTGTTGTGTTAAGTGTTTGCAGAGTGTAGGATAAAATGAGACATGAGGATAAAAGCAAAAAACACTGGGTGCTTAACCATATTACATTACAGAATATTACTTACCATCTTTTTGACTGCATCAGAAATGAATATAAAAGAAATGAGGCTGGAGAAACCCTCCTCTGTGAACCGGGTCATATATTTGATAATGTAGCTAGCATCTGAAAAAACCAGTAAAAAACACTGCAGACACGAGTGAAGGCCAATCCACAGACGAAGTTCCATATAGTCCACATCATTGCTCCTGTATTGACAATCATATAAAGTAGAGATGTTTGTGTTTATGTTAGATGTTTTTTAATGTAGAGTTCAACTGTGTTCTTGTGCATAAATGCGTCTTACTTGCTGAAATCATAAAGCAGTTTTTCAAAGATGAGAATGGGCCCAGTTGAACTCAAAATGATGAGAGGCTGTCCTCCAAACAAGCAAAAGACACTTCCTGCTAAAGCAGTGCCAAGAAAACTCTCCATCACTCCCTATGAGAAAAATAGGTAACAGATAATAATATATCAAGTTGTGTGCTAAGTGCTATGTATTACTTTGCAGCTCTCTGACCTGGTAATTGTCAGTAGCATCCCCTAGTAGTCCTCCAAAGGTGATAGCATTGGTGATGCAGCCAAGGTAGATGAAGAGCACAGCAGAGACGGACTGGATATGGAAGCCATCGTAAATATCACTGCAATACCATGGGATCTTCCTTTTGATATCCAGCCATAATCCACCACCAATTCTGTTTAAATAGAGTAGAGTACTCAGTTAGAAATGCAGAGTTTAACATACCGTAACTGGAGTGGTCCTCTTCCAGTCCTAACATACCTCCCAGTGAATTTCAGCTCCTCTCCCAAATCATGTGGGGCTGGAAGCTCTTCATCTTCACCTCCAGCTGCTCCGCCAGCTAAACCATTCACCTGACCTAGCTCATTCAAGTTCAGCACTGACTTTCTGGGATCAATGCAATAGAGAAAGCAGGTTTTAATTCAACTCTGCAATGTTTAATCTCCAGTTTTTATATATTGTCATTATACATATTACTTTTTTTTAAGTTCATTATGGTTTTTAATGTACAAATCTGACAAAACTGCTTTGTCTAAAGAAAGGGCTTTGGGAGGCCTGAAGAAGTGGTCATTCCTAACATACTGGCACCCAATCTAGGATTAGGGGTATTGCTTGGACTGGTTAGCAACCTTCATATTTGGCATTTAGCTAAAATAAAACCCAACATCAATATATCAGAGGTTAAAATTAAAAGGTTATTTCATGCACATGCCTCATTTCTGCGGAGGGAACTTTTTTAGGTGGTTCAATACGGATTTTGGGATCCCATTCTCCTGGAGGAAGAACAATCACTTCATCCAGAAACTCATCAACACCTGCAATCAAGTCTTCACGGTCCCTTGCCTTATAGGCAACATCGCTAAACAACTGAAAAAAAGAAAAAGAGATAAATCACAAAGATATATTTGATGCATGCATATCATGTTGGGGTAGTGCTAGTCACTTACATCATCCACCATGAGTGTAGCAATAGCTCTGCCAATCTCATTGTAGGATTTGGTTTTACCATGCGGACCCAGAAGAATGAAGAGAAATCTGCCAGAACAGAAGGGGACAATGTTGATAAATTCAAAGACACACCCAGCTGACAGTGAAGCTGAAAGAACCTACCTGGTTGGCACAGGAACCTCAGTAAGCCCCCCCAGAGTTGTAGCTTGAGCCAAACGTACAAAGGAGACAAAGGGTTTATCCAGAAAATCAACTTCACCAATCAGGACATTGGATGCTTCAGCATCACGAGGTATCTTCTTCATGAACTTATTCTTAAGCTGTCAAAGGAGAGAGAATAATACAAAGAAATTAAACCGTAGGGATAAATGCAGGAGTGTAAGATGTGTTTCAACATCACATTTTGTAGTTGCTTATGCATGTTATATTCAGCTTGCCTATCAGTAGTTAATCAGGTCACAAAAGCTAAGAAACAAAATGCAACAGCAGCTGGACAACAACAAAGTTCAAAAATCTTTCTCATTAACTTCTACAAGGAAATCCTCAGTAAATCATTTTGGCACATAGTGTCCTGTGGTCCTCCTGCAATGAAATCTTGGCATATATTTGAACAAGTAATATGGTACACAGATGTAAACATTCAGGATCTATAGAGGCTGAATCCTAGATTTTCCTCTATATAATAATGACGATGTTATGGCACCAAAAACATGAAAAACAACTTAGCTTAAAAAATTTAATAAAATCCCAAAACAAAATAGCTCAAGGAAGTAGAAAAACACCAAAGGAGCTCAGTTGAACAAAATACAAAAAACATAAGCATTAAATCAAAATTGAAACATAATACAATAAGGGGCTTAAAATACATGCAGACATTCTGCAATGAGATTTGAAATTTTTATGTATCTGACCTTGTGACAGCGTAGTTGAAACATACAAATTTGTATTGTATGTGAATCCAGAGGATGGTCAGAATCCACTGATAAAATCATCCACAGCCATTCACCACAGCTACACTAATTTGGATTACTTCTGCATCAGCTGATAAAGTAATTCTAAACTGTGCATTGGCTTAAACTGAATTCTAACAGCAACAGCATAGAGAGGTTTCTTGGCAACTAATTTAGATGAATTGCCATGGCTAATAGCTAAAATTCAGGCCAAAGAAGTGTTCCTTCAGAGTAACGTGTCCTGGATTAGACCAGCTTTAGACTAGTATAACCCCTTCAAATTTCTTTTTACTGCTTTGATTAACATATCTGTCCACTTGAAGAGTCAGATATGGTCACACTGTGGTCCAGCAAGCGTGTGTATGGCAATGTATAGCAAGCACATAAAACTAAACTCACTGTGGTCTTAATTAGCCAACAGAACTCATGCATATTACTGTCCAAACACCTCATATCCCCTATGATGACTGCTGGAACAGCTCCGGCACTGAAACCTTGTTGTTTATTCTTCCTTCTCTGTGGTTACAGTAGTTTATTCTGAAGCAAAAACACTTGGTTTTGGAATAGCAGTGCTTAAATTAAAATCTCTTGGTAATCTGCTAATGCTGCTTTCAAAGTCAATTCACCAGCTGGTACTCTTGTCACTTTCTCCTAACTTCTTGACACTAAGAAACTATAAACAACACATTTGAAAGCCACGTAACTTGTCACACACTCCAGAGTTTTAGTTGCCTTTGGCAGTCTTGCTGTACACAGTTTGCTTATTATTCTCCTTCTTTCAGTTGTTATGGTGTTGTAGAGGGGTTTGGTTAGAGCTCATCTGCAGGAGGTAATATTAGTTTGAGTCATTCAGGGAACAGGTCAGGGAAAGGGAGTCTAGTTAGTACATGTGGTTTGTGTTGCCTAATCATTCCCTTGTTCTGCAGAAGTCTACTGGAATGCACAGCCTTAAGAAAAACACACAAAGGTAGCAAAAACATGACCTGTCTGCTTCATCTGAGTTTTGCAAAATAGTCAAGTTAAACTTGTTGTAGATACTCTACCTGAGCTTCATGCATGCTGGGTGTCTTAAGACTTGCATGGCCTGCTTTATTTTCTTGTTGTTTCAATAACTGTTTTATCTCTGACAATACTTGAGTACACTTTGCTTTATCCTAAAGAGAAGGTCACATCTGTACCAGTGCAAACCAGTCAAATCAAAGAAAGCTGGAATTGTGTTTTACAGCTCTACTAAAATTAGAGAAAAAGAAGATGAAGAATCCTTTATTACTTTAGGCACTTTATATAGACGCTACCAGTCAAAAGCAAGATATATGGAATTATGTAGCAAAGAAATGGATAAATAACTCTAAATATGTCTTTTATTAAGAAGCCACATTTTGCTTTGTTGACAGTGCTGCAAACCCTTTGCCTTCTCTCAATGAGCTTCATGATGTAGTCACCTGAAATGGTTTTCACCCTTGTCAGGGTTCAGAATAAGAATACTTTAATAATCCCTAAGGAAATTATGTGGGTTATAGTTGTTCAAAGACAATAACAGTAACAAACTAAACTAATTAAATAACATATTACAAAGTTTACAAAATATAAGAGATAGCTCTAATATATTTACGAACAGCTCAATTTAAATATCAAGAATATTAAAGAGGTGAAATATATATATGATTGACATTTAAGTCCAACCTGTGTGCAAAAGGGTGTGACTACTGCAGTGTGTACTGTGCATTACATTACAGGGGATGGTTTTCTGTGTTGTTCAGCAATGCATTTAGGTAATCTGAGTTTCTCATTGAAAGTGCTCCTGTGACTGGCCAGGACATCATGGAGTGGGTGGGAGGTATTATCCAGCATTTCCTTTATGGACAATGACTGGATTGGACAATGCCTCTTTGACACCACCCTAAGGGAGTCCAGCTCTGCCCCCACAACATTACTGACCTTGTGGATCAGTTTATTGAGTGTGTTGGCACCTTGCCCATGCCATAGCGCTGAGCCGATTGTCCTCACGCAGCAGTCGCCCCCAGCTGCCGTCAGAGCAGGAGATCCTACAGTCCTGCCCTGACTGTAGGGTGGGAGCAGCGGTAAATGTACATTTTTCTTTGTCTAAAATAAATCAACGCACTAAAGTACATCATTCCAATCATTGCAAATGTAGAAATCGGATGTCCTTGCAGAGCCTTAACTCCATCCTGTACATTGATATGGACTGAAGCTGTCTGGCGAGGCTTGCTATGAACACAGTGCTGCAGTTGCTGATCCGGCCATAGAGAATCTTGACCAAAATGAGGATGACCCACTCTATCTATCAACACCAGTGTGTGAAAACCTTGTGAAGACTTACAGAAAACGTTTGACCACTGTCATTGCCAACAAAGGGTATAACTATAACAAAGTATTGAGATGAACTTTTTTTAATGACCAAATACCTTTTTTCCACCCTAATTTGCAAATAAATTCTTTAAAAATCAGACAATGTGATTTCCTGGATTTTTTTTTTTTCAAATTCTGTCTCATGATTTAAATCACAGGCCTCTCTCATCTTTTTAAGTGGGAGAACTTGCACAGTTGGTGGCTAACTAAATACTTTTTTGCCCCACTATATAACACTGATAAAGCTAAGTGCCGACCCAAGCCCAACAACCAGACACTGAACATCAACAGGTAACAAACTGATGAGCAATCAGGTTTGAAGGCCGTTGTCATGGGTGTAGTGCAAAGAGTGAAAGGACCCTAATGCAATCCAAGATAATTTAACAAAAAGTGAGCTGTTTTTTTGGCTGATAACGGTATGAAATGCAAAACATGAAGAACAGAAGAAATACACTACGTCAAATTACAAAGCTCCACTGGATGTGAACCAGTGTTGCCAACAAGGAAAAATCGCTATTGGCTCTCCTAGAAGTTGCTAAATGATGTCATCGCCTAATTTGCATAATTGGTCATGCTTATGTAATTGTAACTGATGCTGTAGGAGAGAGAAATAACATTGTGGAAGAGACATAAAGTGAGTAAAAAAAACACCCTAAATGCATTTAGAATATATTTAGAACTACAAATTAAATGTATTTTAGCAATTATTGTTTTTTTTTTTATGTCACAATTCCAACCCTCCTCCCTTATCCGGGCTTGGGACTGGTAAAAATGTCCCAAAACAGGCACTTTGGTCTCTACTACATTAGAGACCAAAAAGAGACAATAGAACAAACAGTGGTTGTACCGTGAAAAAATGATGGGAACTAGTCTGGTCCTAATTCAGGCTAATTGTTTTTTTCTTCTCAGACATCCCTCCCCAAACATAGTTTTTGTCCCATTCCTTCATGCAGATCTCCTTTAGAGCAGTGATGTTTTGGGGCTGTCACTGGGCACCTCGGACTTTCAACTCCATCCAAAGATTTTCTTTAGTGTTGAGATCTGGAGACTGGCTAGACCACTCCAGGACCTTGAAATGCTTCTTACAAAGCCACTGCTTCATTATCCAGATGGTGTGTTTGGGATCATTGTCATGCTGAAAGACCCAGCTACATTTCATCTTCAATGCCCTTGCTGATGGAGGTTTTCACTCAAAATCTAGCGATTCATGGCCCCATTCATTCTTTCCTTTACACAGATCAATCGTGCTGGTCACTTTGCAGAAAAACAGCCCCAAAGCATGATGTTTCCACCCCCATGCTTCACAAATGCTATGGTGTTCTTTGGATCCAACTCAACATTTTTTCTCCTCCAAATTCGAGATGTAGAGGTTTAACCAAAAAGTTCTATTTTGGTTTCATCAGACCATATCACATTCTCCTAATCCTCTTCTGGATCATCCAAATGCTCTCTAGCAAACTTCAGATGGGCCTGGACATGTACTGGCTTAATAAGCTAGGGGACACATCTGGGACAGCAGGACTTGAGTCCCTGCCAGCATAGTGTATTACTGATGGTAGCCTTTGTTACTTTGGTCCCAGCTCTTTGCAGGTCATTCACTAAGTGCCCCTGTGTGCTTCTGGGATTTTTGCTCACCATTTTTGTGATCATTTCAACCCCATGGGGTGAGATCTTGTGTGGAGCCCCAAACTGAGGGAGATTATCAGTGGTCTTGTATGTCTTCTATTTTCTAATAATTGCTCCCACGGTTGATTTTTTCACACCAAGCTGCTTATCTATTGCAGATTCGGTCTTCCCAACCTGGTGCAGGTCTACAATTTTGTTTCCTGTGTCCTTGAACAGCAACCTTGGCCATAGTGAATGTTTGAAGTTGCGGACAGGTGTCTTTTATACTGATAACAAGTTCAAACAGGTGCCATTAATACAGGTAGTGAGTGGAGGACAGAGGGGTCTCTTACAAAAGATATTACAGGTCTATGAGAGCCAGAAATCTTGCTTGTTTATAGATGACCACATAATTTATTTTGTATCCCAATTTGCAAATAAATTCTTTAAAAATCAGACAATGGATTTGTTTTCTCATTTTGTTTCTCATAGTTGAGGTATGCCTATGACGAAAATTACAGGCCTCTCTCATTTTTTTAAATTGGAGAACTTGCACAATTGGTGGCTGACTATATGCTTTTTTGCCCCACTGCATTTATTTGGGTTCTTGAGTAACTTTGCATTAGGCTGCTGTCTGTGTAGATCAGGTATCTCTAACTCCTCGAGAGCTAGTGTCCTGCAGCTTGTAGATGCATCCTTGTTCCAACACACCTGAATCAAATGAATGGCTTGTTATGAGGCTTTGCCAAACTTGATGGCATGCTGAAGAGGTAAGGTAATTCAGCTCTCAAAGACTGGATTTGGAGACTCTTGATGTAGATGCTTGGCAACATTTGAAATTCTGTTATCAACATAATACGGGTGTTTTTGTCCTACAAGCAGTTTGCATGTTACCATTGCACTCTAGTCCTTTTGTGCAATAAAAATAATGTTCATATCTTCAGATAGAATTGGGAGAGTGGTAGAGAGGGAGTTGTCAAACAGACATGTTTTTTCTTCCTGCACACTTCAGCACCAATAAGCTAATTGTAGTTCTTGTGTGGAAGGTGGAGAAGAGTACAGTGTGGAGATATGCATATTTCTTCTAATTCATGTCCTTCCGTTTTTTTGTATCGCACAAAAGGACAAGAGGATGATGGTTAAGTGTGACTGGGATAGAAACAACTGCCTTATACTCCAAACACAACTTTAGTTCTTTGCAAGAACATGCACAGAGAGCATGCTAACACTAAGCTAGTGAACAAATCAGAGTGATGATGAAACCAAAACCAAAGGCAGTGATAAGCAGTCAGCCTGTCTTTCTACATGTTTAAGTTTACATTATAATCACTGTGGTGATCACCTTGAAGTCTCTTTGGGCTGGTCTTGAACTTTGCTTTGTCATTTTGGTTTTATGTCCATACATATGTGTTTCAGGTGAATTTACTTCTTATAGTATTTCCATGCCATCCCGAATTTAGTCTCTCCACTGTTCCTTTTTCTTATGTCTTAAATGTAAGTTGTTAATTATTATTATGGTTAAATATTAATTTTTATCATTGACTGATAGTCTTCTACCTTCTACAGTTATTTGAATCTTGCAGACTTTAAAACACATGAGTGCTCGCACACAAACACACTGTTTTACTGTAATTAAGGTATAAACATAAATTTGCTAATCAGTTTTTAGCAAAGAAGCAGCCTGCTTCCTGGTTTCACCATGTTGATGGATAGTATCAACAGCGTACATCTGGTTAAAGAAGGTTATACAAATTTCTGTAGGGTGCAGTTAAAAGGAAGTGGTATTTAAATGTAAGGTAGTCCATTCAGTGATCAATGTTTTTTGCTATTTTGGATACTACCAGGAGGCTAGTGGTTGATCTGTAAATAATAACAATAATGCAATCATACAGTTCAAAAACAGACAAAATTACTGCAGTTTTCAAACTTGCGGATATTCGTATTGATGGATCAAGTAATAAGTAATTATTACTTGATCATCTGGAATTACTGCATTCTCATGAATTTTGATAACTATGTTACCTGTCCCATATACATCCTCTACCCTTATAGCTTGTAAGAGAAAAAAACTACTATAGGAACTTCTCTAAAAGTCAAAAGGATACTAAAGGACTAACAGAAGAATTTGATCATGATGAATTCAATTCAATAAAATAATTATTAAATGTTGCCACTGTACTTGGATCATTGAGCACATTGCCCCCTAGTTTAATAGTTTGTTTTACTAATAAAAATGCTACCTCTCTTTCTAAGCTCTATTGCAGTCTTATTTCTCAATATAACAGCTATCATGTTGGAACTAAATAGATTTAAGTGCTTATGATCACCAGCTGCTCTATGTATTGTTGGTTTCAGCTAAGCAGAATGTAAAATAGCCTTTGTTTTGAAGCTTTTCAATTAAAAATAAAAGAACAAAATTTGCCTGCTATAACTCAATAACACACCACCATGGGTTATAGCTAAATGTTGCTTTACAACTCATTATGAATCCCATGCAGGAGGTTCAGCTCTTACTGATCCACAAATGCAAATTAATGGGTAAATGAAAGAAAAATGAAAAAAAAATGTGATGCTTTCTCTTTTGTTGAATTTGTAACTGAGCAAGTTATACAGGCCTTTTAACCCCAGTGCAGTATATGAGCTTAGTGTTAGTACAGAAAGGACATAATGTCAAGATTTTCCACAATCCCGGCTGCCATCCATTTGGCAAAGTTCACGCTGTAGCATGACTTCAATTGCTGTGGCTTTGCAAACACCTCCTCCTCAGCTCTCCTGTTTCAGACTTACCGTATCTCTTCCAATAACCTCCGGTCTCTTTTAAACACCGGTTTCTAATAAACGCCGGGTTTGAAAACGTCACGCAAATAGACGACGGTCTTCAATAGTAGCCGGGCGAACTTCGACCCGGAAGTCCCTCTGCGCTGTCTTCTTCTTCTTCTCCTTTTTAAATTTTATTGGCGGTTGGCAAACAACTGAGTGGTGCATTACCGCCACCAACTGGTATGGAGTGTGACTGAAATGTCGCTCAAAAAAAAAACAAAAAACCTGTCATCGGTCCTCCCTGTCTCCACTCAGCCAGCTGTTTCCAATCAGCCGTCATCTACGACCAGCGGCATTTAAGCTGGATGCAGCGAGCTTCAAAGTGGGATTATTACACTGAACTGGAACTGTCGGCTAGAGAACCTGCTAGCTTTTACTTCCTCTTAAGGATAGTCGGGTGGAGAGAAGTTTTGGGGAGCACCATTCGTGCTACCGGGCTACCACAGCACAATTGGGAACTGCATTATTTGTGAACTTTTGGAATACGTTTTGGAGCACTGTAAGTAAATGCACTGTCTTTTCACCTCAGTCTAAAAA
>VURO01023336.1:6568-19534 GCA_015108175.1 Pelvicachromis taeniatus | reverse complement strand
CCGTGTGCCTCCCCGCTCCCCCCCCCCCCCCCCACCCCCCCCCCCCCCCCCCCCCCCCCCCCGATCTCTGTCTCCTGCATTATTGGCTGCTTATCACACACCCGACTGTGTTCAGTGCTGTCGGCCTCATTTCTGCTGTTTCATGCAGAACTTTTTAAGACGACGCCAAAGTCCGAACTCTGTGATCAGACCTGTGTGACTCTGCTCCACCTCAGCACCATCAGGTCACGTTCACACGTTCATTCATGGGTTTCTTCACTTTTCGATCTGCTGCAGAATATTTTGAAGGTTATCTGCTATGAAAAGCAGGACAGGAAACCTGCTTCATGTTTTTCTGTTTTCTCCTCAGTGACTGTGACACAAAGACGTCTGCTGTGACGCTCACAGCTCTGAGGAAGTGTCAGCTTTGTTTTATACATAGATATAAAATATGGATCTGTGCTGATAAGTGATCAGAATTAGAATTGACATTGAACATTGAATCGGTAAAAAGAAATCAGCGGCGATCTCAGCCCAACAAAACACACCGGTCTCCACTGAGCAGCAGTAATCAGCGACCACACACTGCTACAACCCATCGAGGCTCTCTGGCAGTACAGCGCTCCGTTCTCTGGCCTTCACCATGCTGGTTAGTTGTCGAGTCAGCTCCTGTATCTCAGAAAAGGCGGCACCTGAGGCAGGACACATGCTGACAGGATCCATATCACTGTTACCTTGATTACCTGCACCATTTTTCCCATGTTGCCTCCACATCCACACTGAAACTCAAGCATTCATGAGCAAACTGAGAAATGCTTTGCATCCCCTGAAATCACGTAGCACACTGCACAGTGAGAAAGTCAAACAAAAATATGTTCAAAGTGCTGCTTTTTGTTTTTTTACACAGATGCCTTGGAGGGATTTGTATTATTTTTTTTGTATCTAAAAATGGTCTACACAGTATGGAAATGGATAAACAAAACAGGAAATAATGTGAGCAAGTGAAAAAGTTCCTGACCACACCCACACCGCT
Organism: Pelvicachromis taeniatus; assembly: GCA_015108175.1. NCBI lineage: Eukaryota > Metazoa > Chordata > Actinopteri > Cichliformes > Cichlidae > Pelvicachromis > Pelvicachromis taeniatus. Next base: position 18,522 of record VURO01023336.1, on the reverse strand, counting down.
GCAGGCGTCCGGCCCGCTTGAGCTTTACCGACCAGGCAAACATGCATTTATATCCAAGACAAGTTTCCAAGCCTGTCAAAGAGACGCTGCAGAGGACGTGTGGAAATGACACGACGCAGCTTTGCCACTCACTGCTCTGGCTTCAGACCGTCCACCGTGTGCATAAAGACAGATCCTGTCCTCTTCTTATCGTCTTCAGTCCTGATCTCACTAGACAACACACCAGCAGAAGAAGCTGATTTGTATGTTTTGTATTTTTTCAGTGCAGGCAGCAGAAGAAAAACCAGGGGAGGGCTGACAATACAAGGTGAAATTAGGGAACAGTGGTGAATAATCTCCACGATGGGTGTTGCTGCTTTGCAAAGAGAAACAGGAGCCGTGAATTCTGTTTCCATCGACTCCGGGCTGCATTGATTGGCTCCTTGGCAGACGTCCAGGATGAGACGAGTCTCTGGCCTCTCAGCTCTCCCAGGAAGGCGCTGCGGCAGTGGGCTCACCGGCGCTCAATGCCGGCCTTGTTCTCCCCACGTGGGTCGGGCCACCATCTGATAACCTAACAGCCTCAGCACACAGTGGACGGCCAGTTGTCTTGTTCCTCTCCTCGTCTCCCCCTTATCAGGAATCCAGGGTGTATGGTGCGTCAATGAATGGAAGTTAGAAGACGGCAGTTCGTACGAGGGCATCCATTACTCCACCTGTTTAACAGGAGCAGCAGTCACAACAGCAGAGACGTATTTATTCAGTGTCTGGAGTCCAAGCAAGCATTTTGAATAGGAGCAACACCCTCGGCCAGGGGACGAAGACTGCACCAGGCAACGCAGAAAACCCCAGTCAAAAATGTTCACAATTAAATGAAAAAATATTAAATTGCATTTAAAGAAAACCAAATATTAAAGCTTTAGGCTTCGGCGTGCTTTAAAAAAAACAATTCTTTGCCTCGGGTTCAGCCGTGGGCTCGTCTTTGACAGCATCGCAACGTGTTTGCGGGATGGCGGCAGCGTGCAGACCGTACATAGACCGCACGACTGTCGGTTCAAAATGAGTCCGATTCATTCGCTTTATGACTCTGACAGTCATTTTGCACGTGCACTTACATTGTGTAAAGGGTAAGAATACTTCTATGCACATGTTGCTGAATAAGATCGGGTCTCTGGACCATCAGGTTTGGAGACAGTGACGCTTCAGGCGGATCCTCACGCTATCGCGCTTCTCAAAGCGCAAACCTTCGGAGGATGTTATATTTAAGCTTTGGTTAGCGTTGAGGATTTTGGGCCTATTTGCGATGACTAACCTTTTACAAAGTACCTAGTGTCACTATGAATAATGTGTCTTCCTGTTAAAAGCAAGTTCTTCCTCCCCACTGTTGCCAGGTACTCGTTCATAGGGAACCTGTAGGAGTTGTAGGGTCTATGACATATGTAAGGTGGCCTGAGATGTAATATATAAAATGAATTCACTAAAAAGGAGGCAGCAGTGTTGATTTTAGGCTCACAGTATTACCTCCTAACTAAACTTGGAGATGTTTCTTCAGTAGAAATGTCAAACATGTGCCTGGGGCTTAACCTCAGCATCCAGCAGGTCATCACATTACTACTTGTGGGTAGAGTTGCATTTCAGCCATATGCTAAATGATGTCGTTTCAGAAACTGGAAGATGATAACGTCCAAGTCATTCGTGCGGGTTGGCACACCAAACTGCAAATCTTAGAAAAACTGTAAGAACGAAGAGGCGAAAATTCAACGTAAAGCAGTAAATGTAACTCTGACCAATCCGAAATCTGGTGGATGTTAAGCGCTTAAGGGGTTAAGGGTGAAATTACGTGAATGAAAGTGGTGTCACATGACCTAAGCAGCACAAGTGGGAGAGAAGAGAAGAGAATAATCGCTTTAATTGTCCCACAGGGGGAAATTTGGAAGAGAATAACGGCCATAGCTTCAAGTTTCTCGACCCAAAGGTTTGACACTCGTGTCTCCTAAAATCAGGGTGACCGTGTTTGTATGTGCTTAAGTTATAAAGGAGAAAAGACTAATGTTCCCTGAGTGTGTTACACTCGCTGCAGGGCTTCTTGTGTGAAGTCTGGGAGAGTTTGTTCCACTGACAGTTTATTTATAACTTGGACTGGCAAAGCTGGCAGTAAAAAGTACAAAAATGCTGGCGAAACCTTTCTAAATGCTAGTTTCATGTCAGCAATGTGAGGAAATGTAAGCGTTGCATTAATGCACATGGCTGTAATAAATATTCAAGTCTTTTAATGTCTTGTTGCGTCTTCTGCGAGTAGCTTTGCAACCCGCCTCGGCCTCATCCCCTCCTCCTAAACTAAACCTCCACAGTCACTGATTGCGACTGATTCTTTTGGTCGCTTCCAGAAGAATCAACAAATTGGATTAAACAATATAAGACTTACAATATAAGACCTTCATTAAGCTTTGATTAACTGCCAAACATGCTGCGCGTGGTAGGACACGCTACATGTCACTGCTAACAGGTCGGTGTTTCCACTGAGCAGCGTCCTCTTCTTTAACATCGGCCTGTGATGGTCTGTGAGCCGAGGAGAGCAGCTGCAGAGGAACGTAGTCCCGTTCTGGTCTGACGGAGGACTCTGGCTGCTCTGCTTCGTCCTGTTGTTGCTTTCACGATGCTCCAGATGTTCTCAGCTGGTCAAAGGCCTGGGCTGCAGGCGGGCCTGGGCTGCAGGCGGGCCTGGGCTGCAGGCGGGCCTGGGCAGCAGGCGGGCCTGGGCTGCAGGCGGGCCTGGGCTGCAGGCGGGCCTGGGCTGCAGGCGGGCCTGGGCTGCAGGCGGGCCGGTTCAGCGGCGCACTCTTCTCCTACGAAGCCGTGCTCCTGCAGTTTAGCATCACCCTGGTGAAACTTAACAGTCCGTTTTAAACAAGCTTCAGTACAGAGGTGCTGTTTTTGGATCGTGGTCACGCGTGGCTTCTTCTCTACACGATGGAGCTTTAACCCGCACGTGTGGACGGCACGCTGAGCTGCGATTTCAGGAGGTGTTCCCGAGCTTGTGCGCTGATTTCTTCACACAATCATGTGTGTCTGTAATGCAGCGCTGCCTGAAGGTCACGGGCAGCTGTGGGTCTGAGCCCACATTAGCTTTAATCGACTCGTCCGGAAATATGAACTAAAAAGTTAATTTACATCTGATTCAGTTTTAAACAACCTCAATTCCAACAAAGACTCAGAGAGTCCTCCATGAGGTCTGAGCAGCTCAACTTAGACCTCGTGAGCAATATTTGGCAACTGTGGAGAGGAAGAATGCCCCTTTTAACAGGAAGTGCCCTCCAATAGAAAAAGGCTCAGGAAGCCACTGACCTCAGCAATCTTATGAATGAATGGAAAGAACAATAGAAAATGAATATTCATAATCAGCCACAGTATTATGGAAGTGTGGTCCTGTGGCCGCCATCAGCTCTATATTCAGATGACATGGAATAAACACAGCAGGTATGTGAAGCTGCCGTATGTCATCCACAGAAACACACAAATCTAAAGACTGCCAAAGATGACCTATTTCGCTCTCTTTCCACTCATTTCCACAGGAATTGAATTTGGTGGGAGATGGTGAGTGTACAGCTAAAATTAACCACAGATCCTCCGCAGTACTGCTGTTGGTGTATTGATTGTGCATTGTTTCTATAGAGTAGTGAGTGTGTGCGTGTGTGTGTGTGTGTGTGTGTGTGTGTAAGGTCTATCTGCTCGTGTTTATTGGGCACAGCCTGAGACCGAAGCATTGCCACTCTGAACCCCGACTGTGTGTCAGCATGATGCTGTCAGGGTGAGAGGAAACGCTGAGTGTGTGTGTGTGTGTGTGTGTGTGTGTGTGTGTGTGTGTGTGTGTGCGTGTGTGTGTGTGTGTGTGTGTGTGTGTGTGTGTGTGTGTGTGTGTCTGTGTGTCTGTGTGTGTGTGTGTCAGAGTCATTTTAATGTAGATCTGTATAAACGGCTCTGGATCAGTGAGCATGGATGGTTTGGATGACTCTGACTGCTTTTCTGGTTTGTTCTGTCACGAGGCAGCGAAGTAACCAAAGAACTCTTGATATCTTTGAACAATTAAATATTTAATCCTCTTTGAAACGATTTGTGAACAGATGGCACATAAAAATGGGATTTTGTTTCCTTTGCATAAATAAAAAAAAGCAGATCGGATGAAGCTATGATGACAGGTTCAGTGTATCGTGGGCGATCCTGGAGGATGTAGGAAAGGTTTTACTGTTCTAGGCTTCGGCTCTGTCGTTAGTCTGTGACAGAGCAAATCTCCCACTCGGACACATCAGATTAAACCTTCTTTAACCTTCTTATATCCTGTCTTCCTTCTCTCACCCCAACCGGTGGCAGCAGATGGCCCCGCCCCTCCCTGAGCCTGGTTCTGCCGGAGGTTTCTTCCTGTTAAAAGGGAGTTTTTCCTTCCCACTGTTGCCAAAGTGCTTGCTCATAGGGGGTCATATGATTGTTGGGTTTTTCTCTGTATGTATTACAAAAAGCGCCTTGAGGCGACTGTTGTTGTGATTTGGTGCAGTATAAATAAAACTGAAGTGAATTGAAGCTGCCCACCCGCTGTTACAGTGACTGATCCACCTGTATGCAATCGTGCAGGTAGTTAAACACAGAACAGGAGAAGCACAAACAGCATGTGCAACGAAACGTTTCTAACAGTTTCCCTCCAGTAAAAAGTACGACTTCTTCCTTCTCCACAAACAACCACACTAACCTGAAGAGGAGGAGCTGTGCGTGGTCACTAACACCAGCCCCTGGTGCACAGCCACAGCATGCAGACGTGCACAGCTCTGTGTAGCATCGTCAGCCAGAGTCCAGGTCAAACCCCCCGAAAGGCAGCAAACCTTTGCTTTCGGTTATATTTCGGCATTAGAAAAAAATATTCCAACTTGTGCTTTTCCTGAACAACGCAGTCATACCCAGAAAGCATGTTTTCACACATGCAAGCAAAGGAACCAAACCAGTGCTGCCCCAACCTCTCGCTTACTCTCTGTGTTCACTTTCATCCTACTCATCCACCCACGCTCGCCCAGTAAGAGTTCCCAGCTCCACAGCAGCCGCTCTTACTGGGAGTCAAAGCTCCAAAATTTCCCCGAGGCTGGAAATAATTATTCCCAGCAGCTTCCGGACAGCATTAAAAGACTCCCGACAGCTCAGAGCACTCTGACAATGGGGACTGCTATTCAAATGAAAACATATCAGTGGTTTGGAATGGGACCAGACTAGATATGAGAAATATATTGTGTACCCAAATTAAATCATCAGCCACTTTACTAAATGCTCAAGAACAGCTCAGTGTTTGCAGCAAATGAGGAGGTAATAAGTAAAGGGAGGAGATTGGGGGGGATGGATGGGTCAACATAACCCTGTAACATTGTTATAGACCATGTCGTTCCCTCCAGTGTCACTGGGTTATTACAAAGGGTCCATTGTCTCAAAGAATTATTTATTAATAAAAATAAGGCCGACTTTTTCATCTGCAGACATCAGTGGCAGCAGATATTATATTCAATATGTCGGAAACAGCTTGAAAAGGGGAGCTGGGGTGGAGTGGTGTTGCAAAGCAGCTTGCAGATGCACAGCAGCTGTTCTGACACTCCTAATATGAGATCTCTGATCAGCTGATGCAAGCTGGCATTGATTGACATCAGCAGGAAGTGCAGCTGAACTTGGCGTCACGACTGGCATGAACAAACGTTATGTTCCGTTAACTCGTGCGTCCGTTCTCTCCATCAGTTTTCTTTACAGTGTTTTCCAGTATAGTTTTCATGCACGCCTTAAGGATTCATAATAAAATGATTTATAAACCAAAAAAGTAAACTCAGAAAAAAGTAAGAGCTCCTCATAAGTTGTGATCCCAGGAAATAGTCCTGACATCGGCTGTTGTGGACGAAGGTTTGCAGGTTCACATGGCTAATGCCAGCCTAAACCTCACCTCGGGTTTGGTCCTGAGCTGTTTGACGTCCAAGCACTTTGTCACAAACTCCAGATGTGGGGTAAGAGTGGAGAGGTGTTGGCGCTTGTGACAGGGCAGCGCCCATAACACTGCCACCATATCAGACACTCTTCAATACAGACTCTCAGCTCTATGATGATTTAAAAAAAAAGCTCTCATCCCACCTTTAACCTCTGAACTTTCACTTTGCTACAAACGACCTCTTTAAGGTTACACGAATCTTTTTATGTACAGTTTCTACCATCTGGCAAACAAATATTAGAAGAGAGGCCAAAATGCATCATGGAGACTCGACTTAAAGGAAATATCTTCTACTTTCTATTCAATTCAATTTTATTTATACAGCGTCAAATCACAACAACAGTCACCTCAAGGCGCTTTACATTGTAAGGTAGACCCTACAATAATACATACAGTGAAAAACCCAACAATCATATGACCCCCTATGAGCAAGCACTTTGGCGACAGTGGGAAGGAAAAACTCCCTTTTAACAGGAAGAAACCTCCGGCAGAACCAGGCTCAGGGAGGGGCGGGGCCATCTGCTGTGACTGGTTGGGGTGAAAGAAGGAAGACAGTTATGATTGGTTATGTTGTGAAGTATAAGTCACAAATACGTCTACATGTGGTTTTATAAAGTGTTTACAACATAAATATTGAACAGAGAGCAGCGTTGCATAGGTGCATCAGGTGCATTCCCCTTTTAGTATATATGTAAAATGGACTCACCTGAGCTGCACCTGTGCTTTAAATGAATAGTCACAGTGTGGGTTTGAACCCCCATCACTTTTTTAAACGGGTGTTACCAACAGCAGATTAAAACCAGTTGAATGCAGTCCTCTCGCCGCTCTGCATCACAGCTTCCTCCTGTTACCAAAGCACAGCCAAAAGCCATCCTGACATATTCCAGTTTCCCGTTCTTGCTCAGGCTCACAGCGTGTGGGCGGGAGGGTTGGAGTGAAAGAGATGGTGGTCATGGTGAGTGGTGGGTGGGGGGTCTTTGGAACCTCGAAGTGGAGACGGGAGGAAAAAGCTGGCTGGGGAGGGGGGCGGTTTCTCACTAAAGACGTAGAGATATGAAGCCAGACTGGGCCCGCAGAGCCTGAGGACGCTGATCTGAGGTCAGCTCATCTTTATTTACCTTCTCTGCTTTTAGGTTTGGGATTTGAGCGTGTGCAGGCTGATTTGAGATCAGAGCCTGGGGGCAGGAGTGCAGCTGGAGGTTGAGTCATAGGGCTGAGACAGTTACATTCACCAGCAAACACGCCCACGCGAAGCATCCAAATGCATCCACTAAACATCACCAGATTATATCATATGACCTCTGAAAAAAAGCATATTTAAAATACAATTATTTAGAACTAAAGAAAAGGTTTTATTCCAGTTTTATTCCCTTAGAAAAGTACATCTGGAGATTTGTTTTAGTTTTCTAGTCACACCAATTCCAACGCTCTTAATTTGAAAGGTCGGCTAATGCTGACCAGGTTGATGCTTCGGTCCTTAGTGTCACACACCTGCCTTTGCTGTCAAAGGTCTGCAGCAGGTGGAGAGCTGGTGGTGCCGTGGTGGTGCAGTGGTTTGTACTATGACCTCACAGCAAGAAGGTACCAGGTTGGCCTTTCCAAGTGATACAGTGCTGTATGAGTGAACACTTAAACGTGTGCAAAGTGTATGTGTGCATATTTAATTTGCATGTGAATAAAATCTAAATGTCTTCACAGAAGTTTGCTGCTCTGCCGTCATGTGACGCGTCAGTCATACATGTGGTTTGTGTCTGGTTGCAGTTTCACTTCTTGCTGCGAATCACAGACTCCTCCATCTGCTCAGTGTGTGCATCGCTAAGCAGACTTTGCTCTGAAATGTGCCCACAGCGCCGTGTGCCACGGCAGCCTGACAGCATCTGCAGAAAGCCACATTTGATTTGATTTGGACGAAAGTGTCAGCTCGAGAGTCCGGTGTGTGCGCAGAGTCCCCGCAGCGAGGATTTGTGAAGCGTTTGCACTGAGCTCCGGGTTTCTGTCAAAACAGCACTCTCTGCAGAGATCTCGACAAACACTTCACAACCACTCTCAGGTTAGAGACAGTTAATGGGTGTTATTATTAGGTGCAGCATCCAGAGCCAGAGAACAGTCAGGTTTTTGGGCCACAGTCTTTGCAGAGATGCCAGCAGGCGGTGTAACCGGCACAGGGACGAAGGATGGCCCACCAAGCGTCTGTAACCCATTGGTCACATCATCAGATGTGACGCCATCGATCTGCTTCCATCCACAGTGACCCGGACTGGATGTGTTGCATTCACCGAGCACCTCGTGCTTCAAGGCAGCTGGCAGTGTGAACAGCTGCATGCACATCTCTGTTACTCCAGCTACTCACTTTCACCTGGGGCGGTGAAATGAGTGAATGTACCTGTTAAATATTTTACAGCTGCTTTGACCGAGAACACCTGGACAGCTGTGGGCTCCACGTTCGACTCACTCAGCTTTTGAAAAATAAAATCTCGAGTTTGTCACTAAATTGTACAGATATTGATCACCATGGTTTTCATTATGTTGTCAAAAACCACCAGGACAGTGGTGTCCTCGCACAGTATATAAGTACAAGACTGTATATAAAAGAAGGCCCCGCCTGGAGCTATAAAATAAAACACTAAAGCACCAAAACTGCAGTTCCGCTAATGTCCAGCAGGTGGGTAAGTCCCCATAGACTCCTATGACAAAATGAACATGTTTGGTCTCTATGGATCAGTTCCTCTGTCACCTGTAGAGGGGAGGAGGTTTCTATAACTCACCTGTTTAAAGTGTATTAAAGTTTGCATTATTAGGGGCGTGGCCTCTTTGACAAGTGGATGGTGACACAGGCGGCTGTAGCTGCTAGCTGTCTGCTAGCTTCACCTGAACTGGACCTCTGCACCGTGTCTGTGCTGTTGGAGCCTTTTTAATGACATCATGTGACCAATGATTTGTTACTTTCTGTATAAAAGTTGCTAAAAACACGAGCTGGCATTAGCTTGTAAGGTAGCACCCCACCCTTTGAACAAGGCTTTGAACATGGATTAACAAACCAGTGGGTGACACCGGTTTGTATGGAGTATGTGGTTTATAAAAATATCAATATTACATTTTATTTATTATTATTTTTATTTTGTCCATTTTACATCATTTTGATCCTCTGAAAATGGCTTAATTCTTTAAGTCAATGAAAGTTTTTGGCCATTAAAACTAAAAACATGCACTAACTGTGCGACCCACATTGCTGGTGTGCAGAGGCAAAAACACGACAGTCATGGAGCTTACAGACTTTGTCAATGAAGACGAGACTTCAATACAACAAATCTGTCAGAAATCAAAGACAGCTGGTTTTAAAAAAAACTCAACAGTTGGGTTTATGGTGAAAAAAAGAGGCGCACATGCTCATCGTTGTGTTTTCAGTGTCTGTGTGAGCGTAGCATCAGTCTGCGCCCATCCTCCACCTGCTCGCTCGTCTTCTACAAATTACATTCTGAAGCCATCCGTTACAGCAGATTTAGCATTTTAAGAGCTACAGGCAGAGTGGTGCGCACTGCAAACTCATTTTAAAACACCTCAGAGCTCCTGTAATCAAGTTGTTTGGCATGCACCGAGCGCACAAAGGCGATTGTGCCACCGAGGCTGCCTTTGAGCCAATATGAATGCCTCGTAGAGTCGAATAAATGAGCTCCACTGACCCTGGTTAATTACTTGATTTGAAAAAAATTGGAGAACATTTTTCATCTTACTGGTGCTCTGTGTTTTCCCCTTCCTCCTTATTGAGCCCGATCCCTTCAGCTTGCTTGTTGGGATTTGGATAGGCCGTATATTTGTCTCCTCGAATGGCTTAATCTCTCCCCAAGCGCTCCCTCCACCCACGCAGCTACGTCTATGTGAGCGTCGGCCCTCATTGTCGAGTAAAAAGACTGCGTTATTGAAATGACCAAGTATTATCTTTTTTAGCATGCAAAGCAGACGCAGTATTTGCATTTTAAAGAGCTTGAAATTATCCAGAGCACCCTTGAGCTTCCGATTCATTTGTTCGTAAACCATATTTCTCTCAAGTGCTTAACTAACTGACATTTGAATAATTGCATTTGATATGTTAACACATTTCATTTGCATATGCACTTTCAGTGAGAAATTGTGCCAGTGTGTTCGCTGAGAGGAAAGGAGGGAGAATAAAGTAGCAGCCAGTGAGGAAACAGTCTCGTCAGGTTTCCTCAACAGCGAGCTGCTGCTGTGGGTCCTCGGTGTCGCTGAGCAGCTCTCACCTGCAGTTCCAACATCTGCAGTTCCTCTGACGTCCAGCAGAGGCTCCAGCAGTGAGCCAGTCCCCATAGACTCCCATGTTAAACTGCTCAGCAGACATAAACATGTTTACAGCCTGAAACAGACTGATTGGTCTCTGTGGATCATTTCTCCCTTCGTAGCACCCGTTCTGTTTAAATAACTCACCTGCTGAAAATGTCTTGAGGCTTAAAGTTTGCATTATTATGGGTATAATGTGTTTATGATGTTATGAACATAAGACTAATCCTCCAACTTGGATGTTCGGCGGTTAATATCCACACTGATGCCCACTCTCTACTTTCAGCCACACTGATAAAACCAAAGGAGAAAGCCGCTGCTCTGATTGTTTCCTCAGATTTTACAGCTGCAGACGTCACACAGCAGCAGGCTCCATGTTTGTCTCCGAAGGGAGGGAAGTGTGACATCATTAATTATTTAAATGGCTTTACAGAGTTTAACCTTTTCTCCATTTGAATGTTAGACGCTTGCTCCTGCAAAACTCCTCCCAGCTCAATAAATGAAATAAAAATCAGTGTTCACTCAGATGTGGGCCCATCAGTGTCTGGAGTTTATTTTTCATTTAAAATGCATAAATAATTAGAAAATAAAACAGCAAAATCCTTTTCCAAACCAGTGCTGTTGTTTATCAGGACTACAGTTTTCAGTGTAAGTGCTTTTCTACGCCCACAACCTCACCCAGCCAACCTCATTTGACAAGAGCTCCCTCAACCTCCTCATCAATCTGAATTTAACACCTGAAGTTATCACAATGTTCCCAACCAACAAAATGAGTCTGATGCTGAGTGCGTTAACCCGCTGTGACTGCTGGTGATGAGTAGATGCTTTTTGATGTGGAGCTGCAGCAATAAAAACAACTTTTAAATGGAGTGCGGAGGTGCAGACAGCTGCACGTTCCGATTAAACAAGGCAACTACGACAGGAAGTCGGCTGACTTCAAAGCAGCGGCCCGTTTCAGACGCGGCTGATCTGGCGATACCTGTGGTCACAGGTGGCCGCAGAGCCTTCCCACCATGCTGTGAGCAGCTGTGATCCTGCACAGTGTTGGTGAGAAACGTGTAGACGTCTTTGTGACAGATGATAGGCTGTTTAGCCCCAAAGGACTTGCTGAACTTCCTGTTTGAAAATAAAAGTCTGTAAACAAGCTTGGTATCAAAATAAAGCTAACACTTGTGAGGTTTCATCTACAGAAGAGGATTAGGGCCACTGGAGAAAAAAACAAAGTGGGCACGTCTTTTTTTTTCTCTTCCAGAATTCTGAGGAAAAAGTTCAAATTGAGAAAAAAGTCAGACTTTTTTTCTCAGAATTCAGACTTTTTTCTCAGAATTCTGACTTTAATCCCAGAATTTGAATTTTTTTCTCCGAATTCGGACTTTTTTCTCAGAATTTGGACTTTTTTCTCAGAATTCAGACTTTCATCTCAGAATTTGGACTTTTTTTTCTAAGAATTCAGACTTTTTTTCTCAGAATTTGACTTTTTTCTCAGAATTTGGACTTTTTTCTCAGAATTTGGACTTTTTTTCTCAGAATTTAGACTTTTTTTCTAAGAATTCAGACTTTTTTCTCAGAATTTGGACTTTTTTCTCAGAATTCAGACTTTTTTCTCAGAATTTGGACTTTAATCCCAGAATTCAGACTTTTTTCTCAGAATTCTGGAAAAGGAAAACTAAAAAAGACG
>VURO01023335.1:0-17973 GCA_015108175.1 Pelvicachromis taeniatus | reverse complement strand
GCCGGCAAAGACTGAATCACTTCCTGTTCGGTTCAAATATCCCCATACTGTAGAACTGCGTGTCCGGGGGGCGTGGTTTAAGTCCACATGTTACCGCCACTAGCTGCCGCCACTTCCTGTTCGGTTCAAATATCCCCATACTGTAGAACTGCGTGTTGGGGGGGCGTGGTTTAAGTCCACATGTTACCGCCACTAGCTGCCGCCACTTCCTGTTCGGTTCAAATATCCCCATACTGTAGAACTGCGTGTTCAGGGGGCGTGGTTTAAGTCCACATGTTACCGCTACTCACTGCCGCCATGTGTTTTTCTGAAAGTGATGACGCATCGACACAAATTTTTTACGTCGATGTATTTTACGCGTCGACGCAATCGATTACGTCGACGCGTTGTCCCAGCCCTAATGGTGTGCAGTGTGCCATTCAGAAAGTGGACACGTGGAGCACAAAAGAAGAGCTGGAAGGACTAAAAAAAAAAAACCCAACAAACATCTACAGCAGATGAGCATTACCTGAAAGTCCCGTCTTTAAGAAACCGGAAACATAATCCAGCAAAGACCTGACACCAGATCTGAGAGCTGCATCTGGACGTTGAGCTGACCATCTACTGTTCATTGAAGCCTGACACATGCTCGAGGTGGAAGGTTGTTGTCAAGAGGCCATTGTTAACAAACAGAAACAGGGAGAAAAGGCTGGTGTGTCACATAACACAACAACTGCACTGAAAATCAGTGAAACCGCTCCGGAGAAAAAGCATAGCTGGATAGAGGAACACCATCAGTCGTGGACGGGCCTCCCCACAGCCCGGACCTCAGCATTAATGAAGCATCCTGACAGAGAACAGAAACAAAGGCAGCGACTTCCAAAGAAGAGCTTTGAATGTCCCCCAAGAAGCCTGGAGAACGATACCTCAATAATACTGAAAGAAATGAGGAAAACCTGCCTGAGCGAGTCCAGGGGGTCAAACCAAATACTGATTTGGACTCTCTGAACTGTTATTGGTCTTATATTCTGAATTTTTATATCAATAAATCACTGCACCAGTCTCCCATTTCTGTAGCAAAATATGAAGAAAAGGGGGGGTGGTTAAAGACTTTTGTGTAGCTGATTAATTCATATTTAATTAACAGATTACAGCGTTGGTGTTTGAAACATCAGCTCACGGCTCAGTTTTGTGGTGAACGATGGAGTTTTATTTATGAAGCCGATTCGGAGCAGGTGAGGCTTTTTCTCGTGCCGGTGAATCTTTACGTCGGAGCTTTTCTGCCTCATTTATGACATCGCCGCCGCCACCGGCTCACGTTTCACACCTCATTTAAATGTGTAGGCTGGAAACATTGTAAAACAGCAGGAGCGCATTAATGACTCCTGTTATGTGCTTAGGAAAGTACACATATAATGCAGTGACTCAGGGATTGTGTGGGCCAGGAGGGACGAGGAGCCAACAAAGCATGTTTAACGAAGCTCAGGGTGTCAGTTCAGTTACTGTTGATGGTAAACGAGCTTCTGCGCCTTGAGGAGCCTGCTGTAGGCTTTATTTGGTTGTTGATTTATTTCTGACCCTTCACGCATTTAGTGTTTGACCTCTTTTGTATATATATACAGAATACTATGGTAATCAGAGCAAGCTTTGCACATGGTTTCTGCAGCATAGTCTATGTAGTCGTCCACAGAGGATTGATCTGCTGCAGCGAGAACATACAGCTCACAATCAACCACCATCCAAACCAGCTGTTCTCTGGGTGTCAAACACCCTGGAATTTCATTATTTTTACATTTTACATTGATCTTTTTCCAAAGATAAACATGAACAACAAACCGCTTCTCCCATTGCCCACACAGCAATCAACATCCCAGCAAATCAAACTCCCAAATTTACAGAAGAAAAGAAAATTCATCAATTCAAAAATCACCTCAATTAAAATGAGATTAAATTCTATATGCACTAGCATATTCATCTCAGGGCACCGTATATCACACGCCAAAAACACTCCAGCATTAGAGACAGAATCGAAACAATCAGACTTTACACTATGAGCAGCATCAAGTGACAGTGGGAAGGAAGAACTCCCTTTTAACAGGAAGTGACTTTCAGAAGAAGGATTTGAATTGAAGGTAGTCTACCTCAACCAAGTGTGTGGAAAAAAAGAGTGCCGTGAACAAAAAACAGGACAAACTACAGGAGAGTGAAGTGCATCATGGGAAGTCTACCAGCATGTTACTGCTACTCGCTGCCGCCATGTGTTTCTTTGAAAGTGACGACGCGTCGGCGTAAAAAATTTTCGTCAACGTAAAAAATTTGCGACTGTGACTGTTTGTGACTAGGGCGGGGACAACGCTCGATTACGTCGACGTAAAAAATTTGCGTTGATGCGTCGTCACTTTCAAAAAAACACATGGCGGCAGCGAGTAGCGGTAACATGTGGACTTAAACCACGCCCCCCGAACACGCAGTTCTACAGTATGGGGATATTTGAACCGAACAGGAAGTGATTCAGTCTTTGCCGGCTTTGTAAGGTGGAAATGGCCGATCATAAAACGACCGTAAGTTTTCAACTTTGTTACTAACGCTGGTTTTTACCCTTTAATTCATCCAGACACCCCCCACGTAGACACACACTCAGAGATAAACACCCAACCTCCGTAAATGCTAAACTCATGTAAGCTGCTTAGCAGTAACATATATCATTAGATTCATCGATGCATCCAAACATTCATCACTAGATTCATCGATTAGGACAATAATCGTTTTGCCCCGCACTAATCCAAGTGCCTCCTTCAGTCTCAGCTGACTGCAGGTTTGTATAAACAGTGCGGTGACATGGCGACTCTGGTGATGATGCGTCAGGTGTGTCGAAACAGCTCAAACACATTTATGAAAAGGCGGCATCCCGCTGGCTTCAAGACCTCCAGACAGTCTACGACAAGAACTGGTCCACTCCAAGGACCGGGTCTCTCGGCACAAACAGAGCAACATTGTACACGTTTAAGAGGATTGTTGTGAATCCAACATCAGGGAAACCAAACAACTCATGGCTAAGTGGATGACGCGGCACAGAAAAGCTGCCGGGGAAACGTGCAGACAGCTCAGACTGTTGGAAACGCCGCTCTTTCTGGCTGCCATTAGCTGGAGCTGGACATGTCACACTGACCAAGCATTCATCTGATAACATGAATTTCCTGATAAACAGGAAGTAAACCGATTATGAGCGGACATCACAGAGCTGTTGATACAGTTCTGTTTCCTCACTAAAATAATGCTGTCTGCGGGCGTCTGGTAGGCCAATTATGCATTTATAAAACTTCTTGTAGACATTTAAAACAGAAATCTATTCAGTCTAAATGAATGCCTCGTTCTTCAAAGGGCGTGATAACACCAGAGTTCAGCAGATACAGATCCTCAGTCTTTTCTTTGAAGGCCCACAGTTTAAAGCACCATCTGCTCTTCCTCGGGTGAAAAACATCCCCCATCCTGGACGACAGCGAGACTCAGAGTTCTATATTTTTATCACTTCATACCAGATTTCAATGTTTATACTGTGTCAGAGTCTAAATCAGAGTGAACAGGTAGTATTAGTCTGACCTCAGAGCTGTGGTCTGGTACTAAGTGGCTATTTAAATCCCTTATAAGTGAGAGGCAAGTACAAGAGAGACAAACACGCCTGGCTTTGCCATTCCATGAATCCAAGTAATATTTTTTTTGATTTTCAAGTCAGTTGAGGGTGGCCGATGAATGTTGGAAAAGAGTAACTGTGGTAAAACGTTCATTTTTAAAAGTATTGATTCCACAGAAACAGAAACAGGTGGACGCCGCTGCGCCGAACGACTCCTGATTTCTTCCATCGCAGGATCAGAATTTTTCATTCACCGCTTTCTCGCTGATTTTTGTAACCACGACTTTTTCCACTAATGATGGATTTTGTTGAAGCACATTACGGCTGCAGAATAATTCCCCTGCTCGTGTTGTTTTTGTTGATTGCAAAGTAATCTACCAGGAATTTGCACAGGAAATGAAACTCCAGTTTACACTGAATGCATTTTCCTCCTCATGAAACAATTGCTAAGAGGATTTTTATCCTCTTGCATTCTTTAGATCTTTGTTTACATTGTAAGAGTCTTCTCTCCTCCTCCTCCTCCTCCTCTTGTGTTGGCACATTGTCAGGTTTCTTAGCTAATTATCACCACTTGTTGATCCCTGGAATCCTGCGCAGCGTCCTGTGTTAATGCATATATATCATAATGAGAATCCACATTTAATACAACTTCTATTTCCACAGAGAGCATGTGTGTCTGTCCGAGTTCAGGAGGTTTGCTATAAGGAACACTTCAGACTAATTTACGGTATTTTCAGAACTGTGGGCAGCCATTACTGCACTCCAGTCACCTTGGTTAATTATCTTTGTTTAAACTTTTACAGCAAACGAATGATTAACTTTTAAAATTCACATTTAGACTCTTTTTTTTTAAACACTAACATTGAGAAACGAACCATGTAGGAGACGTGTGTGCGCGTCATTCAGTGGCCAGCAGGGGTTCATTTCTGGTCATGTCCAGCAGCTCCACAAATAAAGACCTGGCTGCCTCTTGAATCACACAGCGTCAGAAAATACTCGTAGAGAAATGTTTCAAATATCTCTGAGAGCAGCAGCAGCAGCAGCAGCTGCTCTCTGATTCTAACAAGGACAAATCGGGCCTGCTGACAGGCTTCTGCCATTAAAACCTCTGAGTAGGTGAGCGTCCTCAAGTCGTGCCATTGGTTCAAGGGACAGCAAGGAGTCACCAGGCAACGACAGCAGCTTTTCCACATCAGCAGCAGGCAGAGAAAAAATGTGCTCCTCACGAACGTAAAGCGAGAGTAACAAAGAGCCGGTCCTGTCCAACTCTGATAGGACCATACTAACTGTCCAACACCATCATCATCATCAAAGCGGGTTTTTAGCTTGCAAGACATTCATGCAGATTCTTCTACTTTAAGCATTTACCCTCACAGCCACAGCCATTAACCTAACTGGGATCTTTCCAGTGCTTTCACCAACCTAATGGTGCATTCTGCTGGAATCAAAGGGGCCGACGTCACTATGGCGTTAGTGCTTGGGTCCTGACTTATGCTTAACGTGTGTTGTTGTTCTTCTGAAAGCTAGATAAAGTTTTTTATGATGAGCCTTGTGTTTTAATCTGCCCAGCTGTCTGGTCTGCTCTTTGAGTGGTTTAGTGTCGGTTGTTTTCCTCACGTATTTGTAACTTTGAGCTCTTATTATTTTGAGTCCTAGTTTTTCAGTTTAATGTTTGTGGAGTTTGTTTAGTTTTGCATTATGATTTGTCCTCATGTCTTTCTGCGTTCATCTTTATTCAAGCAGCAGGATGTTGTCTTTGTTTTGATTTTGAACTCTTAGTGAATATATTTCTAGTTGAGTTTCTCCCTCAGATGAAAATCCAAAGTCTAAGGACAGAAAATCGAAGTCACTCTGAACTTTTAGTTCTTCTCCTGTTGTACGTTCCTGTGGTGTTCACTTTGTGTTTCTCCATCAGTGTCGTCTCTCTGTGTTTCCGGTCTGCTTTCATGAACAGTGTCTTCAGCTTTAGCATGGTCCGGGTTTCTTATTAAGTGCCAGTATTCACGTGTGCGTCTGCTTCCTTCAGTTATTTCATTTAGTTGTTTCACTTATTGTAGATCTCATGTTGTGTATAAGGTTCACTTCCTGTCCCACAGGTTTACTTCCTGTTTCTGGTAATGCTCGTTCCTTGTGGTGTTCTTTGGCTACACGTGGTCTCTGAAGGTCCCAGTTTACTGTTCGTTTCCTTCAGATTCTCTTTCTAACTTTTGTTATTTGCTCCACGTTGTGACAGCCGATCCCTGTGACGACTTTAAAACAAACGCAGGTTTGTTGTGGAAAAAGACACAAAAAGAAAAGCTGTGGACTGGGACGGCATGTGCGAGTGGGCCGTGTGCATGCCCCCCACCGTTCCCACTAATGCTCCTTTGATTCTCCAAACATGCGACGGCTGTTATGGGAGCAGATTAATGAACATGCTGTCACACACACGTGTTCAGCAGCCACATGTGGCTGAAAATCCGGAGGTCTCACTCCTCCTGTGTGAGACACTGACTGTCACTTATAAAAACATGACTGGGAGTCTTATTTGTTGCCAACAGCCAATCTGTGTTATTGCTGCTAATATTCCTGTATTGCACAGCTGCAGTTGACATAAACGTCCAGTCATTGTTTCTGATGAATCTCACCTTTTTTCTATGCCAGCAGTGTGCATATGAGCACCCGTCCAATCATTTATCTTTTGTCTGCTTAGTAAAAAAAATTCTCCTGGAGGACATTATTTTCCGTTATTACAATATGAGGGATTATAATTGTCCTCCCGCAATTACCTTCCCTCCTCCAGAGGCTTTGTCACTGGGAATGATTGGCCTCTAATATTAACCCAAATGCATTTAATCAGCCGGTGCAGGTTCCTCATGCCGTATAATCACACTTGCAATTAAAAATGTATTACCTCTCTGCCTGTTAGGCCGGTCTGAGCTGCCGGATCAACGGTCAGCTCAGCCGGTCTGATTAGCATTATTTTACTGTGGAGATGTACTGAGTCTGCTAGCAGCCGGAGCCAACGCTGCGCTCACAGCGTTTAGTCAAATGTGCAGATGAATTGTACAGTCAGCCACAGCGGGAATCAGAGATGGAGCGAAAGCGTAGCAGAGCTCCTCTTCAGCTCCACGAATTGAGGTCGGCCAGCATCGGTTCAATGAGGCTTGGAGCAGAAACAGTTAAATCCCTATGATAAAATCATCATGTACGAGTGCATATGCTGTCAGTTTTTAACGTCCTGAACCCAAACTCACAGCTCGCCACCCAGAAGCTCCGTGTAACATTTTATTTAGAGAAAACTACCCTCCTGATTTAGTTCACCGTACCACCGTTTGTCCTCGTCAGCCTGCTAATCTGCTCCTGACTCTCTGAGTATCTCACCCCTCCAGCCTTCTTTCCTTGCCCCTTGTTTCCCTGTTGACACAATCTTCTCTCACCTCAGAGAGGTGGGTGGCTCAGTAGGTAGAGCACCCACAGCTCCCTGGGTGCTGGATTGGCCAGTTCTTCAGCTTCACCTTCGTCTTAAATCAGCTGGATGGATCACCTCAATGTAGACCCTCAGTCAGTCTAAATTTACCCATAATTCATTGTATCATACTGTGGCCTTGTGACCTTCTGATACACAGTTAGCTGCTAACATTTCACCTCCTTGTTTAAATCTACTGCTCCAAAATCATTAAAGGAACTGAATCAGCCTAGTGTCCACTAGGGGGCTCACTGACCTGGAGAACGTCATGCTGCCTGTGACATTGTTGAGCATGACCGGTTTGGTGGTGGGTCCGTGATTGCCCTCAGGTATCGGGATTGAATTCTTGGAGCCGCTGTCAGCCCCCACACTGGTGCAGTGGGTCCTGGCTTCCTCCATCATTCTTGGCTGCCATGTGCTGAGAGTATCCAGGCATTTCCTGCAAGCTGAAGAAACTGATATCATGGACTAGCCCCCACGCTTGCCAGGCTAAAATGGACTGGCCTGCCGTGAAATCATGTTTTCACTTTTAATTTGGGGGTTTCTTTGAATTCAGCCCCCTGTATCTTGATAGTTTTGATTTCCATCATCCTTTCATTCCTAACACATTACCCAGTCTGCATCAGTATCTGTATTTTTGTCATTGAAACCTAAACAAGTCTTTTGTTTTAGTAGTTGATCTTTTTTTGGTTTAACCAAAAACACTTTGCTGGAGGACAAAGTGCTGACATCCAGGTTTCTGTCCAGAAAACACCAGGAAAACTCATCTGGATGCATCTTCAGACACTTACAGGATATATCAAGTTTATAAACAAGGCGAATGCAGACAGTAAAGCGCTGCCTTGTAGTTACTAAGAGAGAAACATTTACTACCAATAATGGTCACATTTACAGTCATCTCAGACGATCATCCACATGGTCTCCACTTGTAGCACCATCGAGTGCACTCGTACTGGCCTTTATACAACTAATCAACAAATACCTACAATCAATAATCCATGTGAGGACCAGGTAGTGGAGCATGTCTCTATCCTGTCTTCCTTCTTTCACCCCAACCGGTGGCAGCAGATGGCCCCGCCCCTCCCTGAGCCTGGTTCTGCCGGAGGTTTCTTCCTGTTAAAAGGGAGTTTTTCCTTCCCACTGTCGCCAAAGTGCTTGCTCATAGGGGGTCATATGATTGTTGGGTTTTTCACTGTATGTATTATTGTAGGGTCTACCTTACAATGTAAAGCGCCTTGAGGCGACTGTTGTTGTGATTTGGCGCTGTATAAATAACATTGAATTGAATTGAATTGAAAATCAATATCATAACAAATCCTTGAAATAAGTTGTTTTTTATTGGACGGCCCAAATCTCCTCTCATTGGCTGATTGCTCTCTGGTTAAAATGGGCTTGTTGGGGTTAGCGACCTTTAAAACACTGGGAGCAAACATGTGTGCGAGCAGCGCTGTCTCAACGCCATCCTGCTCATTCCACATTTATCTCTGTGACAGGGAAAATGCAATATTATTAACATTTCAAGGGCAGGAAATTCTGCTGTTCACTATAAAAAGACCTCATGTTTGTACTTATCTGAGTAGCCAGTCTTTATATGAGCACTTCAGTTAGGGTGGAAGATCTAATTGTCTGTTTTTGTAAATATTGTTTTTATCTAAATGACTGACTGGGGCTTTTACGCTGGAGTTTATCGCAGTGAATGGGCTGCATTAGACTGTACAACAGTCTCCTGTGTGGTCAAACTACTCACTGTTAATCACGGCAATAAGATAAGCATAATTGGATATTTGATTTCCCGCAGCGTGTGAGTGCATGTACAGACAACATATTGATTTCCTCTGTCTTCATAATGAAAATGATTTAGCCTCAGTAAAGAAACACTCTGACTCTTATTGGCTCACCGGCGCGATAATTATTGTGTGTGTTATGTTGTATAAGGACGCCGTCTCTGCCTCCAATATTCTCCCCCGCTGAACAAACGGCTCACTCCAAATCACACCATCAGTCTCTGCTGGGTTTGAGATGTGACGACCGAGACCCGCTGCTGGGATTTCTATTGGATCATGGTCATCAGCTTCCAGCAGCCAAGCAGGCGGCCCGCAGAGGCTGGAATAAGGTGAGAGACATGCTTGTTTTCATCCCGACTGTTTATAGCCACAGTGTTTTGCATGATGATACACAAGAGATGATCTCTGTCAGTTTATCTTTAATGTTTCTTTGATGAAACCAGGATTATCCAGCTCTATAACAAACACAAGGAGAGGCACATATTTTTAAATTGCTGAGAAATAAAACAAAATGACAGCCGTTAAAGCTGGCACAGACACGTCCACGTCGTCAAACCTCATTTCCTTAAATGTCCTGCACCCACCTCACTGTATGCTTAGTAGGTCAGAGCCGCCTTTAAAAATAGCAAAGCTCTCATAAAAAGAAGGTTTCTCATTGTTCAGGTAAAGATCACAGCATTAGCCTCACACGTTAAGGATACTCAGTGCATTAAAATATGTCACCAAGAGGGCGTTACCAAGACATCGACGGCCTCACGGTTCGCTGATAGACTCTCGAATCAGTGGTATGTAGTAATCAATAATAACTCCATAGTCTAACATGTAATAACCTGTGTGTGCTGATTTACTCTGAATGTAATTATCATTGTTATTGGGATTGTTATGAGTGCAAGCACACAAGCATCACTCTATTATTTAACATTATATTGTCAAATCTGCACATTAAGAAGGAAAGCTCTTGGTTCTGCCGGAGGTTTCTTCCTGTTAAAAGGGAGTTTTTCCTTCCCACTGTCGCCAAAGTGCTTGCTCATAGGGGGTCATATGATTGTTGGGTTTTTCACTCTATGTATTATTGTAGGGTCTACCTTACAATGTAAAGCGCCTTGAGGCGACTGTTGTTGTGATTTAGCGCTATATAAATAACATTGAATTGAATTGAAAGCAGGGTTTTTCTACACCTGCCTATGGATACACTGGAACGCCACCTTGTTATTGTCTCTTTACATTATTAATGCCTAATACATGTTTTAATTCATGTATTTATTATTAATACACAACATAATAAAACAGTAACAACAGATTAGCTTTTTTAAATCCAACAGCTAAAGCTTTACAGTGGTGAGCGATGGTTATCACACAGTGGTAGCATTCCTTTAGTAGCCATTAAATACTGAACATTTATGGCTTTCCTTCTGGAAGATTCCTGAAACTGTGGGAGCTGCAGTTGGAACAAATGGAGCCTCTCCACCTTGGCTGAGTTTCCTTGTGTATTAATCTCCGGCTGTCCTCTCCCTCGTCACAGTCTGTGGTGTACTAACGAGTTCGTGTTAGCGAGGTCGCTCAGGCAGCATCTGATGGTGCGTGCCAGTCTGTAGTCATAGTTTGGTTTTTTTTATCAGTAACTCTTCCACCAAGCAGAAAATGTGGGCCGCGGTGAGCCGAGAGCATGCGGCCATATACTAATCAGTTGTGATAGTCTGGTAATTAATGGGATTTGATAATTGGGTCTGTCCTCCCCGGGGACGTCTTCTGTGAATATTAATGGAACGCAAGCTAACCTCACTCCTGCAGTCGCGTGAACTTCAGCCACCTCAAACGCCGCGATATTGTTTCACTGCGTCATCACTTTTATCTCAAACACGTGCCCACCCAGAAAGTCAGATGTTGATTACCACGCTATAGGGGCAGAGAATTCCCACAATGCTCCTCGCTGTCAGGATGCCAGGCTGCGCTATGCTAGTTATAATTATGTTGGCAACGTCCTCTCGAGTTTGCAGTCAGTTTTGTTTTCCTCCTTAGTTTCATCTCGTTGAGCTGCTAGGAGAACTTGAAAACGACATCGATGTGTAATAAACCAGAGATGACTTACAGAGTTCTGTTTGCGTCTGTAGTTTTGTTACTGGAAAATGTGTAACTGTGTTTCCTTTCAGGTGCGTTCGCCTCCAGGGACACGGAGGACTCTGTGACTGAGACGCTCTCCCAAAGACACTCAAAGTTTCCACCAGAGTGCATTTTATTTTAGACCCACTGGGTCCTTGTTTCTTAAGCATTTATATGTAGAAAGTCTGTCTGGATTTTGACAACGAGGGATAAACTGGTGACAAGGCCAAACTTCAGAAAGACACATATTGTCGCCTACCGGCTGCAGCTGTGCCAACATTTTGTTTTCCATCCGTCTCTGAAGCCTGGGATGCATCCAAGCAGCCGCTTGTGTCCCCCGTCATCAATCCCTGGGACGTGTCTCACAGGAAAATCAAAGTTGTCTGTTTGAGACTTCTTGACGTACTTTAAATGTGTCACGTGAACTTTTTTTATTTGACACTTTCAAAGACAGATTTGTCATTTGATGGGTCGAGTTTGGGATTTGATTTTTGGCATTGCAGAAAGAGGAGGAGGGACGCTGTGCTGCAGGAAAATTAACCTTAAAGACTTTCTCTCTTCCTGCTCTTTTTTCCTTTATCCTCTCCTCCTCGCACACCTGCTCCTGCTCCTCCTCCTCCTCCTGTTCTGGGCTACAGCTGACTCGTCCCCCATCGAGGACACGGTGTCCTGCCTCCCTCCCGCCCCGTGTGTCCTTGCTGTCATCAGCTCGGTGTTGGCGTCCCGAACGCTCTGTACTCACCGTCCTCTTCTTTCCTCGGCTGTTCTGTCCTGGCTGCTATATCGGTCCAGCCACTGTTTCTAAAAGCGTCTCCGGCTCGTGGTGGTGCTTCCTCGCTGCCCTTGCCCCTCCTACTGCACCAAGACAGCTGCTGTTTGGCTGAGCAAAGAGAGGAGGGGGCATCTCGCCACACGATTGGCTCCTTTGGCGCACAGAGAGGCAGGACGACACCTGCTGGAGCTGATGGATCACCTGTCAGCAGGAGAACCTGCTGTGCGCTCCTGAGGAGGACAGAAGGTTCACCCGGCTCTGTCCCGACACGCAGGACGTTCCCTCTGAGCGCTGCAATAAAACACACTTAAAGATAACTTTGATAGTCGGTGTTTGTGAGTAAAGCCCACACTGAACGTGTCCTGGTAGCTTTGCCTCTGTGCCACAGATCACCACTGGTGTCTGAGTGAGCCACACTGTTGCACTGGTGACATGTTGCTTCATTCCAACACACACACGCAAAAACACTCAGTCTCATATTCGCTGTACTGCTACCCCAGATACTCAATGAAGCACCAAATGTGGATTAATCCGCTGCTGAAAATAGTCCCCAACACATCCACTGTTTCTTCTAGTGGGAGTCACCTGTGCGACTACAGGGGAAACTACGGGGACTGTAGTTATTCCTGCCCGCGTGGACATCTGACAGGAATGTGAGGGGCGCTAATCAGTGAGTCAGCAGCAGTCTGAACATTCGAATGATGAGTGGAGGACTTTGTATAAAGTAAAACTTGATTTTAGATGAATTATGAATCGGTCCTCTTCATAACAACACATTAAAATGGCGTTGTTGTGTACAGTTGTTCTTTCTGCGTCTCTCTGCTTCAGCACGTCCAAGTGTTTTCTCAGGTTGGGTTGAAAAAGGTTTCATGGCGTGCTCAGAGCCCTGATCTTAAAGCTGTGTACTTAAGGTGGAACTGGAAACCCAGCAAGAACTCCATTTACATTTTCTGAAATCAGTCAGAAGATGTCAGATCACCAAGAAGGATAATGATGCATGCATGGGCGACAGGAAGAGAGGAACTTTTGGCTGTTTTGAACGAGATCAGCTGATTTTGTTTTAGGTCAAGAGGTGACGATAAGACAGACGTTGGTTATGCTGTGCAGATGTAAGATCATTACTAAAACACAAGGTCCCCTGGTAATAATGAAGCTGTGTAATTAGAACATGTGTCTGAAAATGAAAAACAAGCTTTCTTTCTTTCCACGTTCTCCCCGTGTGGTCGGGTTTCCCTCCAGCTGTTCCAGCTTCCTCCCACCATCCAAAGACATGCATGTCCGTGGGTTCAGTTAGCATACAATAGAATGGCAACTTGTCCCAAGTGTACCCCGCCTCCCAACCTGGGACTGCTGGGATTGGCTCGCCTGTGACCTTAAGCAGACTTACAGTAAAGTTCAGTTTTTCCTTGTGGAAAAAGACAGTCACATGACCTACAATACAATGACTCAACAGCAAAAACAGCCAACGATGTAGCCACTTCTTTATTTCTAATTTTAGAAGTCTTGACTGTGAAAATAATAAATCTGACACTGAAGAAGAAGAACTCCACTCGCAGTCAGGTGTAACTTGTAGAAAGGCTGAAATCAGACGAGCGGAGGTTGTTATAGCAGCAGCCTCTTTCCCTTTGTCTCCAGCACTGCCTAAAAATGCTCTGCACCCTGTGCGTTTAGAGGCATTAAAGACACAAACAGATACACAAACAGAGTCATTATCGTCTCACCACGCTATTGTGAGCGAACGCAGAGCGCTGTGCGAGGAGGAGAAGAAGAAAGGCATGGAGGAAGCGAGCGCGGCTCCACCGAAAATCATCTCAGAAGAAAAAGTCATTACGTGAAATAATCATGTCAGCAGCAGGAGAGAGACAGAGGTTATTCCTTTTACAGTCATTTCATGGAGTATTCCCGTATTCATTTCAAGTACTTTGATCACATGACGCAGTAATATCCAGAAGCATCTGTCTGTCTTTGTCCTTTTCTTTCTTTTTCTCATTCCTGTGTCAATCAGCATGACTATAGTTAAGGAGCAATTTTATACATTTTTATAAAATGCATACAAATCCGAACCAACCGGTCGAACTGTTCACCCGTTCCAGTTACCAGTTACACGTCTGAGGCTGAAGGAACCGTCCAAGTCCAACTAACCACGGAGCTGCAACACACCCAGGGAAGCAGTGACAGCAGCCCCCAGGTTGATTAACAGATGTCAGCTCATTGTCTGCTGAGGGGGAGGAACTACAAACCAGAGTACTTGATGTGCTGGGATGTCCGATCACACATGCAGATCATCAACAGTGAGCGAGCCAGCCACCACCTGTGCTGTTAACCAACAGGCTTCTGGTGCAAACTGTGCTGCTGAGGTGGAGGTGTGTTTGGAGCCAGAGAAGGTGATGGAGGAGGAGCACCTGTAGGTGATGCTTAAAGAAGGAACAGTTCATTGGATTTGGATTTGTTGTAGGTAATGTGTAGTTGCCTGTAAAGACAGTTAGCACGACGAAGAATGAAAGACGATTTTCACACATTTGTTTCATTGTTGTGTCATCAGAGCTGCAGATGTTCAAATATGGACGTGCTCAGATACCTGCCCTTCACAGCAGGAGCTGTCCCATCTTTGTCCCATCTTTGTCCCATCTTTGTCCCATCGCTGTCCCATCTTTGTCCCATCTCAGATCTTTAGTGACGATCTGTTTGTGTCCACATAAAAACTTTAGAACACTTTTTAGTCGTCACATTATTCATTTCTGAATTCTCAAACAAACTAAATAATGAATATGAATCTGCATGGCTCTCGTACGTTATCTAAAATTGATGTAGCGCTAACGCCTGCTACAACGCTAACTGTACGGTGGCTCAGAGAGAACAGCAGCGCTGCACACGGGGGGAGAGAGGAGGAGGACGAGGAGACGCATGAGGGACAAAGTAACGAGGATATTCTGCTAACAGTATGGAGTTATATTTGTCCGGTTCCAGTGTTAACGTTAACGTCATTGTTTGTTAACTTGTTCGGGATGTGGGACACTGCAGACCCTGAGCTGAGCCACTATGTGGCCATTGTTTCTTTTCTAACCAGTAATCTGACTGATTTTATGTGCAAATACTCACAAGTCTGTACTGCAACAGCACAAGATCTGCAAATCAATACTGACTGTTTGAATTTTAAGAAAGGAAGGAAAACACACAGACGCAAGGAGACATTTAAAATCATATTCCAGCTCCACGTTTCATGTCTTTGGACCGTGCACATTGGCGTCTCTTCAGAACCAGAAAGAAGGAGAAGGTGATGACAAGTGGAGGTGAGAAGAAGGTGTGAGGTCCAGCATGTTCACACCGGTGGAGGCTGCAGCAGCAGAGAGCTGAGAGTCTATTTTCCACACAGGTCCCACGAAGCTCCGCGTGGACAGAAGGTCCTCTTCACCCTCACTGAAGATGTCACAGTCAAGCCGAGGCGGGGCCTTCATCGCTGACCTGCGAGTGATTTACAATCCCGGAGAAGAGATGTGAAAAATGAGGTCAGAGACACAAAAACATTTGTGGAAACAGAGCCTTGTAAAGTGAAAGGGCCACTTCACTAACGTGCACTGTTTTTCTGCTTGGGCTCCAACCAGCAGCAGGGACAGTGTGTACATCTGGGCTTGTGTTACTACAACACAATATGTTTTTATGAAGTGCTTTATCCTCACTTTCTTCTAAATGTTCATATTTGGTGAACTGTGCTTTGCCCTGAAGGCGCTTCTGCTAGAGTGCAGCTTTGCCTTCTCAGGCTGAGCAGGCTCCAAATATCAACTCTGTCAACGATCTGCCTTCATGTAATCGTAAATGCTTTAAGGTTGTGGAGTAACCAGGTCCCTGCACGCTTTCCATCACACAGGAAGTGTGCGGTGTCCAGCTTTGGAAATTTGTACTTAAAGAAACGTCGTCAGTAAAGAGACTCGTTGTGATCTCGTTGTGATCTCTTGTGGTGGCTGTAGCTCAGGTGGTAGAGCGGGTCACCTCACCGGAAGGTCGGTGGTTCGATCCCTGGCTCCTCCAGTCTACATGCCAAGTATCCTTGGGCAAGATACGAACTTCATGGTGATGGTCAGAGGGCCCGGTGGCGCCTGTGTCCGGCAGCTGTGGCTACAATGTAGCTTGCCATTACCAGTGTGTGAATGTTTGTGTGAATGACTGATTGTAGTGTAAAGCGCTTTGGGGGACTAAGTAAAGCGCTACAAATGCAGGCCATTTATATTATATTGGTACATGGTATTATATTATATTGTATTATATTACCATGTGTATCAGCTGCACAGTTTAATAAAACTAATGAGTTCATGGAAGCCACAGGTCAAAATGTTGCTTGACGCTGGCGTGGAGGGATTTTAATCTGAGCATGATTCCTGTTCACAGCAGGAACCTGCATCTCATTTCACCAGATTTAACGTGGCTGTTAGAAGTGCGCCGTGTGATGCACTTCTTTCAGCGCCGTAACAAAAGCGTCGGGATATTTAATGCAAAGCTGCGTCTTTGCACTGACAAACCTGACGTGACAGTAAAATGAGCCTTTCTCGAGCCTTGTCAGCCCTGTAGAGATTTGAATAAAACAAAACGGCGGCCTCGAAACAAACAGGATAATTATGGCCTCGGGCGCCTGCGCCTGTCTCTCTCTCCCCGTTGCTTTTATTCCACAAACAGTGAACTGGAAAAAGTGGCCTCTCGCTGCAGAGCGGCACCTCTGTTCAGTGGCACATGTTCAAACCGTGACAGATGAAAATGAATCTTTCTTTCGTGCACTCTTTAAAAAAAAAAAAAGGAAAGGTAGACAATAGAGGATTGTGAGTTATGTAACTCGCTGTAAACCTTCAAGCTAACTGGAAGCAGAGGAGGAGTGGGAGGAGGAAGCTGCACTGCTAAAAAGCTGCTTTTACTGGGATTGTTTAGCGTTTCTGTTTAGCCGCACCGTCCTGCATTATCAGCTCTGTATAATATCTGATGGTCCGATGTCTGCAGGCTCGCAGAGACGATAATGCGCGACGTTCACGGAGGCCCGTCACAGACCCTCAGCTGGAATGCTAAAGCCCATTTCTAATGAGAACGTTTCACAAATAGCAGGAAAATGTTGTGGCTGAAGAGACGTCTGCAGACTTCATAAGCAGCCCTTTCATTTGTGTTGATTGAGGGCTTTTTATGCTTTCAGTTCACCTGCTGGTATTTTTAGATGTACTTCATGAAAGCGCTGCAGGTTCAGAAACACTTAGTATTACAGATCGAGCTTCTGGAGTCCAAAATTGTGCACATGGTTCAGCGTGGCAGCTTGATTTTTCCCATTTAGCTGGTGAAATCAGAAGACGAGTGCTGCCGAGTGCTAGGGCGTTGTTCTCTTTACTAAACAATGAGCACAAATTATTTGTTCTTTAAGAAAAATGCATTTAAATTAGTGATCATTGTGTGACGACGTGATAAATGTACAAGCTCCAAAAATAGGGGGAGGTACCGATGAGAGTCGCCATAAACACGAATCCACATTGGTCTGTAATTCTTATTCAAATCCATGTATATACCCGTCCACACACACACACACACACACACACACACACACACACACACAGATTTTGGTCATTTTCACAATGAAAAAAATATCTCAGACATGGCTATTAGAGAAAAACTGCACAAAGTAAAAGTACTTTTACTCAGGAACAAAGAGTTTGAGATGGGACGCCTTCCCTTGGGACGCCTCGGGAGTAATCAGTGTAAAGTTTAATAAGTGTACTGTTATTCTCATATAATAACAATGGGCCGTATCAGGCTGAGGAGATATTGAGGAACCGAAACCAGATCTCACAACAACCTTCCAGAATGATCTGAGAGTGGCACGCAGCTGAGGTCTGGACTTCAGAGTGGGACAGTCAAAGGTTAATGAAAGTGTGTTCTGGTAGGAAATGACGAAGGCTCACAGCACATCAGTGCAGCATTTCTCCTTCAGTGCTGACGTGCTGCTTTGGAGTCCACAAATATGAAACATCCAATTAATGCAAACAGTCACGCAGGTTGTTTCCTATGTTTAGAAAATGTTTGGAATATTTTGTTGTTAAGTCCTTTATTTACAATAATTGTGTGAATGCATTAGAATGCATTCACACAATTATTAGAAAGTAGTTTTTCTTAGTTTGTACTTGACAGTACAAACTAAGAAAAACTACTTTTCTTACAGATTCGAAACTACACTATCAATGCTTTGAATGCTCCCCGCAGGGTCTTTAAGCTGTTGTTCAATGAGTATAAACAA
>VURO01023334.1:0-23055 GCA_015108175.1 Pelvicachromis taeniatus | reverse complement strand
TGGGGGGGGGGGGGGGGGTATGTGAGATCATGTGCTCATCATCAGCTGAAGCATTTTAAATGGTTAAATAGTTTTAAGTGGTTGACGTGTCTTATGTGAGAAAATATTCAGATACCACTTAGATCCTCTGAGACATGACAATTTGTACATTTTCACGAGATGTATCATTATCAGGGGTATTACTATTCCATTTATAAACCCAGTTAAAACTAGTTATGTTACTAACCCAACACAGCAGTAAAATATAAAGTCTAAAGTGCATTACTGGAAATAATGTACATTTTTAAACTCCACTGTTATAGACCTGACATTTTTTGACCTGCTGAAGGTGAGTGATTGGGCACAGCAGAGGGTGTTGTTTCTTCCCTGCCTCATATTTGGCAATATGGCATTCACTAAAGGTAATGTTGAACTAAAGCTGAGCTGAGTGATTATGTGTGACATACCTATGAAACCTTTATTTTTTACTCAACCCAAAAAACCGCAATATGCTCAAAGCTGATCTAGTCAAAACTGTAACTGTAAGCAGTGCTGAAAACTAAATAGGGAAATGTTCAAGGCCTTAAATGTGATTTGTTTTTAAATGAGTGAATAACATTTAAAATTTGTTAAAGGCAGCTGAATTAAAGAACTGGATTAATCACATTATTAAATGTAGTATATGTGATATTTTGAAACTCAATATACAGTGACCTGCACTTTGTATAACTTTTTTCAAAAATTTGTTTGACCCTTTGTTACTTTCCAAACTTACATGTATATGTGTTTCATTTCAGCTCAGCTCACTGTTACTACTACTTTTATTGTAGTAGCCCATATGATGCACCAGCAGCAAGTATAGGTGGTATCTGACCTTACAATTTTATCTTGAATTCAAAAAAGGCAACTCCTCCCTCCCAGCCTACTTTATCTGTTGATCAAATAGAGCTGATAAGGTATGCTGCAACTTTTCCTGTCTAGTTGCTGGTAGACTTTTCTCATCTCCAATCCGTTACTTTGGGTGAAATAAAATACTTTTTAGACACAAGTAATCATTTTATCCTGTTAAATTAACACTATGTATTATAATGTTACAGATAGGTAGGACTGATAACATATGCTGCAACATTAATGTTAATATTTAATGATTAGCCGTAGCTGTTAGTTGTTATCTAATGTAGGAGAGGAACTGTGTGTCTGCCTTTCTGCTGTGTGAAGATGCTTGTGAGCATTAGAAGGCATTACTGGTATCAGTACTGTTGTAAATGGGGTCCTGATATGACAGTTTTTGACCGATGGTACTGAAAAAAAGAAGAAGAAAAAAACCCAAAGAAAAATCAGACATTTTAGTATCGATGGGTACAGTGAGTATCAGTTTTGGTGACTTGCCTATCTAACAGTTTCATGTAGTGGGTTTAAGTTAGCTTGGAGGTGGATATGTGAACTATAGTGCTGCAAAGTTGACTTGGTGAAGCTGGATCATTGGGTGTTCATTGGTTTTTGCAAAAACATTAAACTAATAAGACAAAAATGAGACAAAACTGACACAGATTAAAAGTAGAATAACACACCTTTACTAGTTACTAACATGTTACTAAAGCTAATTTGCATTGTTGGCAAACTAAAACTCAGCACCATCAGCAAAACTTCACAATCCTCATGGGTAAAAGTGGGGTAGAGGTGGGACCGTTTACCTCAGGCCACAGTAGAGGTGTGCTTGTAATGGCTGGACAAATTTTTTAAGGTAGTGGAGTTTTTTTGGTGGCTGGTCTTCCCAGTTCGTTATTGCAGCTAGTGCATAACTTGTCATAGCATAGGATTATGAATGATGGGAGAATTATTTAGTTAATAATTTCTTTGTTTTTTCACCCTCAACTTTAGCATTGCCTATAACTGGAAGAAGAGAATTCTAACTTTGAAATTTATTGAAATAACAATAATAAAGAAACTGTACGGCTCCTTCACCTTGCCCACTGTAATTGGCTTAACTGATGTGTTTTATTAACTGTCAAAATCACCAGCAGGGCTTACACTATACACCTGTCACATAGGGAGCCTAGGCAGAAAATGGATAATAGAGCACTCACTGTCTGACATTTTGAAAAGGCTTTTGCTGCTGACACAGGTGAGTGTATAACAGTGAAGTTTTATTACACAGACGATTGGATAGTGAACTAACTGATCACTCATTCATTTGCACTTTTTCACCCTGGGGTCGGAAGTGTGACACGAGGCGTTTGTTCATTTTTCCACTGCTGATGTCAGTTGTTTTTTAATCAGCACCACCAGTCTGTAAGTAGTGCAGGTGTGGCACAAAGAAGCAGTAATGCTGAGGATGTGTGAAATTACACTCATTATGGGGTAAGATGAGCAGCACTAAAGAACATTGTAGAAGTTTGTATTAACAAGTAATTGTCAGATTTTTCAGAAACTTAAATTGTTTGCAGGTTTTGAATTCAACCCTTTCATCCGTGTTCACCTTAGAAGTTAGAGTCGGTATACAGTTCAGTCAGACTGAATCTTTTGTTTGTTTGTTTGGCATTAGTAATTATTGTCGATTACAAAATTCCCTGATTTGTTCAGAATAACAAAACGGCTATATGTTGAAAAAGGTCTCTCCTGCTATACTATCAAATACGTGGTAACACTGCTAATATGCTGAACGTGATTAGTTGCTACATTTTTAACACACTGAATCTCATTGAAACAGCACAAATTGGTATTTAAAGTATTGACCTCCTGTAAGCCTCCGAATGTCCTTTAAGAATTGGCAAACTCTGTATTCACCATGGTAATAAGCAATTATTCTCCAGTAACTTTGACAATATTTAACCTGCATGTCTGTGGTGTCTCTGTCTCTCTCACTGCATCTGGCGGCTGCGCTCTAGAGGTCAACTACACATCCCACCCCCAGAAATCTCTCTCTTTGTCTGAAAGCTCTCTGATAAACAATACAAAGAAAATGTGATAACTGATAACTAAACATTTATTTAAATTGTATTTGTGTCACATTTCACTTATTTATGATGGTCTGTTAATGAAATTATAAATATAATAAAAAAAAAAATACATGCACTGTGTCATGAGGCCTTGCACCAGTGTTATAGTTTTGATATGGATCTGACACGCATTGCTTTCATTTGTCACTCATATGCACATGCTCAATCAAAAAGGCTAAAGAGCATAAATACATAGTTAAGACTACATTAAAAGTTTTGCAGAAAGTCTACACAACATTTGAATCATAGATTCTACATTATATACATTTATCTTTTATTGATGAATCAATTTCAGTAGAATGCCAAAAGAGCCCATGTTTGCGAACATGATAGTTTGCTCTCTTCCAGTAGTCTGACTAAAGGCGATAATTGAAGTTGACATTTCCAAATATCCTGTAACAAGAATATGCAATCACATACACATACTGAAATGGCAAAACATATCAGTGCTGTTCTTAATAATTAAAAATGATCAAGAACTGCATTGTAGTACAAAGCAAAATTTTGGACCAAACTGTCAGTTACTAATTTCAATGTACTATTTTCTAAACCACATGACATGACATGAATTACATGGCACTGAAAATAGCAAAAATACAAGTATGACCGCTGCGATTGGGTCATGTTCATCTGGAGTTTCTTGCGTCATCTAAAGTCAGCTGCGGAGATTTCTTGCCTTACATTATTTTTTCCCTTTTCAACTTAACTAAGAAAGAGAAACAGCAGTCCAGCAGTTAATAATTTATTTTCAAATCTTAAGTCATCATATCTGGTTTGGATCAATTACCAATAACACACCCCCAGGCTACGTGAGGAGAGTAGAGAGCAGCATCAGATAACTTGGACTCTGCACTTACCACAGCTAAACCCAAAGCAGACAGCTTGGTCATACAGTTTCAAAGATGGAATACACTAAGTGCATTTGATGAACTCATTCAAGACTGTTACAGGTGACTACATCATTAAGGTGTTTGACAGAATGCCAAGAGTATGCAAAGGTGTGATCAAAGCAAAGAGGGACAACTTTGAAGAATAAAGTTTTTTATTACATAATAATTCTATATGCATAACTTCACTTAATTACTGTTCAACAATGAAAAAAAGTCTAATAAAAATCCCTTCAATGAGTGTGTGCCGCCAAACTTTTGGCTGGTGCTGTATCTCTATTCCAAACACAGACCAGTACCTATGTCCAAATATGGCCATTTCAGTAAGTGACACTTGTATCCTAATGACAGATAATGATAATGATATCTGCTCTGCTAGGCCATTACAGTGGTGGTCAGTGTGAAGTAGCCTATCTACACAGGCCCTTAGGCCACTCGACCACCCAGTGACCTTGCTTTATACCCCACAGAGAGCCCCAGTTATCCCCTTATCAGAAGGTAGTGACCTACACTCTTCCTTTTAGGAATTTGATGAGAGTAAAAGCTTTAGAAATTTATATAACCTACTATCTTAACAGTGGGTTTCTCTCTTGGATAAAGATGATGGTTTAACCTTTAGGTGTAATTTTAGAAAAGCAATGATGTTCCTACAGGCTTTCTTCTCTGAAATAGAGAAGAATTCATTTTAAGTTTTTCCATTTCATAATCCACAGTTCAATGTAAAGAGGCCCCAGTTCAAAGCCTTTTATGGCCTCATTCATCTTTATGAGTGTGTTTTTCTTGTCAGGTCCAATTCTTGTCTCTTCAGCTCCTCTAAAACTATCAAAAAGTCTTTTATTTTCCTTTTTAAATAAGAATCAAAGACCCTCTAGGTGAGGCCTCAAAGACACCTTACAAAATATTCCTTTGGCGGGTTATGCCTAATGTTTACTTGGCATGGGCCTGTGCCCAGAGGCAGCTGCTCTTGTTTCTTCTCTGACATCAGTGTTGTCTTGTGCTACCAGTGGAACCCTTTACGCCCACAATTAATTTCCGCCAGCGCCAGAATATTTCTCTGGCGTCTGCGTGAGACTGGCAGTGACAGGTAGGTCCATGGTCTTGAGCTTGCTCTTCAAAAAGACATCTATTCTAGACTCTCTTCTTGCCCACCTAACAGTTTTTTTCTTTTCTCTTATGGCCATTTCCCCACGTATGCCGTCAACAATTCTCTTTCAGTGAAATGTTAAAGAACTAAAGTGTTTTCTTACATGTTTCATGATGAAACATTAAACTGGTCTGATGTTTAATCCTGCTAAATGATTCAAATCTGTACAACCTTCACTGACAGGGTGAACATATTTGTGTTGATCATACCAAAACGTTAACGTCGTGAATAAATTCAATAAAACCATTGTTCTAGAAAAATGCATACAAATAAATAAATGACACATGATTTGAGTCACTCCAATAAGGATGGTGACCTTGTGTGTGGCACACATAACAGCATAAAATTTACACAATAAAGTTTAAAAAGAACTAGACGAGCGTTATATCTCATATTACCCCTTCATTTCTAATAATATCCAAACCCAGAGACATTCACAATTTTTAGATTATTGTACAGGTTCCATTTCATGTTAGTTTTGAGGTAAGCAAATGTGTAATGCAACATTGTAATACTGCAGCTTTAACAATAGCTGATCATCTATTGGTAAGTTAGTTGATATTATGATAGCGTGTTATCATTTCACTAGAATGAGATTACACAAATCATACGGTCAATAAAACTAATACAGTACCCCAATAGTGAATGTTGTCAGTTACTCCATAACTATTTTCATCAGCAGTGGCGGTGAAGATGAGAATTCCCATGATGGGATGTCATTTACAGCAGTATTGCCCAGGTAAGCAGTGCTTTCTTACATGGAAGTGTGTCACATCATTACATCTACCGATCCCCTTTCCTAATAAGGACTGTGGAAAGGTGTATAGCATCGTGCAATCCTTTTATCTTTGATTTGTTAATGACCTTTAGATGCTCGCAATGTAAGGAATGTGAGAATGTTAACCGTTGCTCATTTGAATCTTTCGTGTGCTCTGGACAGCAGGCAATGTGTCATAGATTTCAAGCACCCTCTGAAGTGAGGAAGTTAGGTGTGAATTCAAAAATACCAAGAAATAACAAATGAGAGGCTAACATCACCTTATCTAATGTGTTGGGATAAGTCTAAATGCAGAGCTAACCTCAGCAAGGATCACACAAATTTTAAAGTACAGATTCCTTTGTTATGGACAATGCATCAGTTGTTCCACAATCAGGAAATGCGTTCAAAGATTAATGTGAACATGTGAAACCCTGCTAATCATCTATAATCACAGTATTTTGTGAAATTAGACTAGACTCTATGTACCAATGATCAAAATTAGACTCCAGATTAAAATTTTTAATAGTTAAAAGACAAGTAGGAAAATTCCATATACGTGATGATTTTCTAAGCCTATAGATTCACTGACAGTGCTGGGTAAGGTAAAGCACACTGTTTGTTTAGGCCAACTTGTCTGTAGCTACATACAAATCCAACAGACCAATATGTGAGACAGTCTGGCTGCCCCTAACTCAACAAACATTGTCACAGCAAACAAATCTGCTCCCAATTTTAATGTGATCAAATAAATTACAGAACCACTTTTTTTCCCTTCCTATACACTTTAACTGAGACATCCAGCTGGCTGGTGCCAGAAAGGGAAGCATTCAGCCAAGATATTTCTCCTTCAGGAAAAGCTCTGTGAAGTCATCCTTTCTATCTCTGTGACAGCAAGGGACTGAGAAGTTTTGCTGTCTCTAGAAGCTCCCCAAACAGCATTTTGATACAGTTAGAGCAAAGGCAACGTGATTATTTGTGCTGTTTCCTTCACAGTAAATGTGCTCTGCTGCAGGGAATGGGAGTAAAACCATGACATGCTTGTAAAATCCATGATGTGCTTGGGATTCTTTGCCCTTATCACCATGTGGGTCTTTTTTCCAGCTGGTTTTTGAGGCATAATGCCCAACCCTCTTGTCCTAATCATGCCCTCTGCATGAGACAGCCTGGCAGACCTCACATTCAGCAAAACCTGTTGATAAGTGGTTAAGTAGTAACCAGTAGTTAAGTAGATAAGTGATAAGTAGTATTGTGGCAGGGATGAAGCCAAGAGTTGAGTCTTGGGCAGATGCCAGGAATCAGCCATAGTTGGAGA
The DNA here is from genome assembly GCA_015108175.1 of Pelvicachromis taeniatus. Classification (NCBI taxonomy): domain Eukaryota; kingdom Metazoa; phylum Chordata; class Actinopteri; order Cichliformes; family Cichlidae; genus Pelvicachromis; species Pelvicachromis taeniatus. The sequence continues at coordinate 15,974 of VURO01023334.1, read as the reverse complement.
AGAAAGCAAATAAAAACAAGTATGAAATTTAATTCTGTGTGTGTGCGCGTGTGTGCGCGTGTGTGCGCGTGTGTGTGTGTGTGCGTGTGTGTGTGTGTGGGTGTGAAATGATTTTGAATGTTTTGATCTTTGTTTGAATAAAAGTAAATGTCACAATAATGAAATTGTTAAATTCATACATCCAAAACACTACTCAACACATACTCAAATATTTTTTTTCTCAAGGTTGGGTTGGTGGTTATCCAGTGTATGGTCCAGTCAGTGGTGATACACTCCCCTGTCCTCAGTATTGCCTCCCACCGTGCCCCTTAAAGAGCAAGGGTTCATGGGAATGACCAATGGGAAGCATTGCTCAGCTACTTCCCACAGCCAAGAGACAGCTGTAATCCTTTAACCCCTTCCCCCATATGAGTTTTCAAAAACACACACAAATACTTTCTTCAACACAACGGAATTTGTAGGTACTCACATTTGCGCACGTATACAGAGAACACATTCCACACTACAGTTCCTCCCAGTTGTGCTGTGATACTGAATTGATGGTGTTTCTGCTGCAGTGTCCTAGATTGCCTATGAACATTCATCACTGGACCCTCCATTGCAAGCTGTTGCCACTGGCCTTCACTCAAACCCCTTCCTATAGTGCCAGTTGGGCAATAATAAAACAAACACATAGCTGCATACACTGTGACCCTCTGAGTATGCATATTAAAACTTGCTCTCTGTCTCTTTGAATTATTTTCTTCCTCATTCACTCTCCCGCTATCCTTACTCCAGCCTGTGTAGACCTCAATCCTATTTCTTCTAAGACTTCACCTCCCTCGCTGAGATGACCAGCCTTCTCCTCCGCTCTACACTTTTGTTTATTTGTTTCTTTGTGCTGCTTGATAAAAAGGATTTGTGCAACAAGATTAGCTGAAAGGGGTTGAGGAGGCTGGAGAGGGGAAGAGAAAGAAAGGGACTGCGTAAGAAAAAGGATGGCAGGAAGGTGACTATGAAAGGGTTGGAGGATAAGAGCTGGAGCATGGAAGGTTAGAAGGAAGAAATGCTTTTTTCCCCATATTTCAGAAATTCTTTATTTAAGCATATTGTGAAATAATTTGCCAAATATACATCATGGTTTTCAAGGAGGTGCTGTACTTTATTACTGAACTTACTTGACCACATATTAGAATATCCTGTTATCTTCCACTTCTCCAATTCAGGGCTGCAGGGAGACAAGTACACTTTGGACAGGTTGCCAGTCTATTGCAGGGCTAACACAGAGAGGCAGACAACTGTTCACACCTACAGTTGTCTGCCTCTCAATTTACAATCACCAGTTAACCTACACCCATGCATGTCTTTGGACAGTGGGAGGAAGCCCGAGTACATTTGGATATATTCAGTGTTTTCTCTTTTTTTTCCCTCCTTTTTTTCCTCCCTAAATGCTTGATACTTGTATTTTATGTATGACTCTAAGTCTTCTACAATATAGAGAGAATTAAAGGTTAGACTCAGGTTAAGGATGTTAGTGCTTCTCTCTCCGTGAGCTAACTCATATTCCATGCAGAGTTCATAGATTTATGTTTTATGTTGTGCTCTCACTCTCATATCTACAGCTATGTGAACATAAGTATGTAACAACATAAGTATTGGAAGGCTTGTGATACTGACACTAAATTTGATTTCTTAAATCTTTAAACTAAATAAACGTGGATGTAGAGGGTCAACAGGAGTATCAGCAGTTAGGCTAATTATGTATTAGCAACAAGTTAGTCTCACACAGGTAGCAATATAGCCTGGTTAGATACAGACTGATTGGAATGAAAATTAAATTACCAACTAACATTTGTCAACTACAGATGTTCCAACATTAAAATGAGCACATCATTTTAAAAAATGTAGTCTTCAGAGAAGCAAACTGAAAGCAGCTTTCTTCTGACAAAGTGGGTTTAAGATGGATCTCTTTTGTTCCAGTACCATCATCACTCAGGCTTCCCGTCTCGCTTTAATGCCAGTCATGTGCAACATTAAAACCACTGACAGATAAAGTAAATAGCTTTTTAATGCAATGTTCAACTGGGAAAAGCTTAGGTTTAAATATTTATATGGATGTAATATTGACAAGCCAAACTGCATAAATATTGTTACGTTCATCAGTCGGGCATCCCTAGCTGCATCGTTCTGGTGAATTTTTTTGTGTTAAACTTTCTGTTGTTTTTTGTTGCTGTTTGTTGCCATTGGTTGTACTGGAGTGGAGATAAAGGCAGTAAGAAGTGTCACCTTACTTGTTCTGCACGGTAGTGTCTGTAGTGTATTAAGTGCATATTAGCAGAGGAAGAAGACATTATTATACAACTGTACATTTGAAATGTAATTATTGTAGAGCACTAAAAAAAAAAAAAAATGGTGATGAATGAAGGATGTTATAGCCCCTAAAAACATTGAATACAAAATAAGGATATGTGAGTCTCAGCAAAAAACTAACAAAAAAAGTAGCAGACTATGAACAAACCACAAAAGGTTTCTGCTGGATTCAGGTTTCTTCACTATACTAATGTTTGCAAAACTAAGCTAATAGAGCCAAAACTGAAAACAAGCCGGTAACTTCTAACTTAGCTCAGAATAACAAATCTGCAAAAGCAACTGAGGAATAACAGTGGATGTGGAAGTAGAGGTGAGTGAGAGAGAGAGAGACATCAGGCCATGCTGTATCTTCTCTGACTTTAAATGTGTGACGGTGAGCCTCCTGCAGCCAATCAGAGAGGTGGTAGCAAGTTAATGAGAGTGATAAACATCAGGATGATCGATGTCCTGGCTCACTGAGGCAAACGTGAAAGGGTACTGAAATTGTAGCGTCTTCATGGTCAAATTAATGCTTTTTTGGTAGGAAATTGACAGAAAGCCTCTGACAAACTATGACTCTTACAATTGAGATGTCCACTTAGACATATAGAAAACATATAGAAAATACTGTATAAAGATTTAAAATATCATGTCAGATTTGACCTCTGGCCACTCCTTCAAGATTAATATATTGAACTGAAGGTCAAAATTATAGTAATCCCACAGTATATAGAGCAATCAAACTATGTTTATCACTGCCATTGTTTGTACTGACATCATATAGATAAAAAGAAATACTAAATGGAGATTCTAAATATCACATTACTTTGGACCTGTCAAATATTCAATGCATAAGTTTTATAAAATGTCTTTCGCCTTTGAAACAATGCTTACAATTCTACTTTTAACATTTAGGAAAGGATACTGATATATGATGTCTTGGAATTTTAAATATCACATTATAGTTTGCCTCCAAATATCATGTCACATTTGACCTTTGATTTCACTACATAAAATTATTGTCAAGAGAAAGAGAATTAAGAACCACCTAGATAGTTAGAAACATACTTTTGTGATAATATTATCAAACAAGCTTAAAATGATTCATGTACACTTTTTTTTAACAAATAACTAATTAATAAACATTTGAACAAAATTTACTAAATAGTGAAATGGATGCTACACACGTACTATAGCTACATAAATAACACAACAAATAATACTCAAAATTATGTCAAGTATATTACAATGGGTTTCACAAAAACAAAACAAAAGCCTGCACTGTGCAACCACGGATGCTTTCTTGTTGTTCATATGCAATAAAACAAAAGATTAACAACTATTTTCTCCTCACAGAAATGTCCAGGTTATGAATACGCAGAATTCTCTCCATGTGTTTATGGTTAAGAAAGAAACAGAAAAGTCCAGAGCAATTTATATGTTTTAATCTGCTTGACCAATTTACCCACTGTGTGCAATCAAAGTTTCCAAACATATCTGATTGTAAGCCTGAGTCAGGCAGCAGCTGTATCTGCATGGCTTTAACAATTAAATGCTAATATTAATTATCACAGCATCATCATCATCTTTCTGACATGGTAGAAAAGTACAAAAGAAAAAGTTAAAGTGAGAAAACTCACTTTTTTCCCCCTCAACTACGTTGTTGGTAGCGGCCTCCAGTGAGAAGAAGAGAAAGATAGTATAAGCGAGAAAGAGTTTCTATAGTAAGTGCATTTTTGCGTCTGCCTGGTTGAGCATGGAGGCGTTAATGTCTCACTAATCACATTAACACACCGCACTCACCCAGTCATGGGGATGGAACATGTATTCTGTTTGTGGCTTAGGAATCCATCGGCTTTTTGCTCAGACAGAAGCATTATAGCGCTCGCAGTTAAAAACAAAGGTTCCTTGATGGGATCAGGGGAGCTATTGAACAGTACTGGTCTCACAGTTAGCTGAAAAGATTTGCCATCTGTTTAGTGCTGGAGGAAATTGGACATACAATACAAGGAGATATAATATGAAAAGATCAAGAGACTGCGTTTGCTGACAGTCAAGGCCCGACTTAAAGTAAGATAGAATCAATTTTGAGAACTGAGAGGCTCAGTGTGTAGAGGAGCTTAGTGGTGGATGGCTCTTCAGAGCTGTGGCTGTTATAGCCAAAGGAGAAAGGAGTTGGTGCATTCAGAAGCAGCGGATTTTTTTCTTTCCTGAGTTAAATAAGCAGGCAGAAAGGGGATGGAGAGGGAATGTACTGGTGTATCCATTCAGCATTCTGTCATAAGCTCCTGAAATATACAGCAGCAAAGCATGGAGGTACTTTATCCCCACAAAAAAAAAAATCTGAAAACATCCTGTTTTGGTTTAAATCACCTCTTCCCAGTGTTATCCGCAATGAGAAGGTGGATTAATCATCATTTAAATAATAAACATTCCCAAATCACCCTCCCAGAGGCTCTGGAATTAGTGTACAGTAAAATCCCTCAAATGTGCAAAGAGACCGAGTCACAATAGCATTAATGTTCACCGCCACCATCATTACCGCTTAACTGTCACTTCCACACAGTCCTGTTCCTCATGTTTAACTGCCCTTGCATTTTTTTGCCGTCATCTTTGCCATCTAAAAAGCAGGACCTGACGCTTCATCCTGCCCACCTCCTAATGTTATTTGGCAGAACAAAAGCTTCAGAGCTCATGGCAACGATCCCGCCGAAGGAAGTTCTGGAGCATATGAGTTGAGTTGTGCTGAAGGTAATATTGCGGCTCTCAACAGTGGCTGCCTGTGTGTCAGGCTATGGACGTAGAGAAGAGGATGTTTGTCATGTTTCCTTTGTTTGCTGTGCATTCTCTTCTCTATATGCACGCTCCTCTAGTGTCTGGCCTGTCTGTCCTGCTCCTTCTTGGCTTTTTTATTTCACTTTCTGTCTATGGATCCTCACCTCCCCCTCATATTCTCATTCTTTGTTTGACATCTCGTTTTGAGTTGTTTCTCTCTCTCTCTCTCTCTCTCTCCCTTTCCCTCCCTTTCTCTCTGACTCTCTCTCTCTCTCGTTCTGTCTCTCTATTTCTTCTTGCATCTCTTTGATGCCCTCATAGTTGGTTGAATGACTGAAGCCATAAGGCTGTTCCACCCACACATGTACACTGAGCAGAGCTGTCCTGTGCTGTGCTGTTGATTCTCCTGCTCAGCCCATGTTAAAGAGAAAGCAGAGTGTGACTCAGATGCTAAGGTGGGTGGTATGGGCCCAGGTGGGTGGTTAAATAGGCTAACTGTAGCTTCAGCTCACTCACTCTTACACGGGAGATATTCTGATAAGTAGCTAAAACAGGGAAAATTGGAGAGGCGAACAGCTTTGAAATGTGATTTACAGTTCAAAGATTGTCGCTGTTATATCTCTAGGTTGTTCTGGAGACAAACCAAAGCTCTTGATTTGATTTGCAGGGATGACTGTTACTTGCTATGATAGCTTTTCTCAGCCTCAGAGTCAAAATGACATTAGCAGATCAGTATTATCATAATCATCCAAACCATGCAGCTTTTGGAGTTATTTTCATATTTGCCGCATCACAAGAAAGTGTTTGGGAATGCATACGTATAAATGAAATGTTTGATTTTATTAGAGGTTTTGAATCGGTGTGAAGGCTATAAAGTGATTGAATAAAACATGTCGAGACTATCAAAAATGAAATCGGTGAGACACAATGGAGCGACACCGTGTGTTTGGCTTGAGTCGAGATTAACATCTAGATTTTTTTGTTTGTTTGTTTGTTTTTTAAAGACAAAGATGATTTATAAGCTAAAGAAATTCAAGTTTAAACTAAATTCATGAATATGATAACCTTTTGCTGGAGGCCCACGAGTCAGATGCTGATAGACAGCACAGCTCTTCCCCTTTAGTGGAGAGGGTTTAAATTTTGCCCTAAGTTATAGATTTGGATTTTTACTTCTACCATGGGTAATTCTCCCTGACAGCCTAAAGTGACTAAGTAACATTGCATGCACTGAGGGAAACGGCAACTGGCTTATCTTTGAACGTGATTATCTTTATATAAATTTGGCTGTCTGTAAAGCAGTGTGTGAGTCACTGTCTAAGGGCTATGTTTCATCGCTTTTCTAAACTACACAAAACACAAAGAATGCGTTTAGACTCTTTCACCGTGCACTGAAGATTTGCTGTACACTTTTCATATACACTCACGGGCCACTCCATTAGTTACACAACACTAGGACCGGGATGGATCCCGTTTTCCCTCCAGAACTACCTGAATTTTTCGTGGCATAAATTTAACAAGGTGTTGGAAACATTCCTCAGAGATTGCGGTCCTTGTTGACATGATAGCATCACACAGTTGCTGCAGATTTGTCAGCAGCACATCCATGAAGTGAATATCTCGTTCCACCACATCCCAAATGTGCTCTATTGGATTGAGATCTGGTGACTGTGGAGGCCATTTGAGTGAGTTGAGCTTACTGTCAAGAAACCAGTTTGAGATTATTTAAATACTTAGCTCAAGGCAGCCATTCTCCTCTAACCTCTTAGCATCATGAAAGCATTTTCACCCAGAGAACTGTCGCTCTTGTTGACCACACTTTGTAAACCCTGGAGATGGTTGTGTAGAATATACTAGTAGATCAGTGGTTTCTTAAAAGCTCAAACCAGCTCACCTGTTAATAACAACCATGTTCTCACATTAAAAGTCGTTCAAATCATCCTTTCTTCCTCGTTCTGATGCTCAGTTTGAACTTCAGCAGGTTGTTTTGAACATGCCTTAAAGCACTAAGTTGCTGCCATGTGATGGAACAGATGTTTGTGTTTTTCAGGATGCAAAGCAAGATATCTACTAGCTGGACAGGTTCAATCACTAGCTGCTCCTATCTGCATGCCAGATACTGAATACTGGGATACTGGGCAAAATATCAAACCCCAGGTTGTCCTCCAATGGTTTCATCAAGGTGTAAATGTATGATAGAAAATATTTAGACACAAGAAAAAGAAGTGCTTTGGTGAATGAGACATGATGTTGAAGGTGCAATATAAGGTTTTTGCATTGATATGCGGTTGAATAGGGTACTTAATAAATGTAAAAGTGAGTGTAGTTTGAAATGGAAAGCAACTTTTTTACACCACAACCAGTAAAAATGAAGTTATGTCAAAAACTGTTACATTACCACGGCTCATAGGTTAAATAAAAGATGGCTTGGTATTTTGTATCCAAGTGAAAAATGACAATTCATTATTTGTCATAATAAAATATCTCATTTTCCCGAACCCTTGTCATCATCTCTTTTCTGTCTCCTTGTTCACAAACCCACTATTGTGAAAGCATTGTTTTATCAAGTTCGAGTCATCATTAACTGTGAGGCTGTGATATATTACACTGTTTATGATTTCATGCTTTGGATTTGTCATTGTTAGTCCTTCGTTTCTCTCGAATACAAAGGAGACTCATAAAGAGAAAAACGATCAGTAAAGAGAACTTTGTGAATGTAAATATTTTAATACTCAGCCTCAGAAAGACTTTTTTTTCTATCAGCCTATTTCCTTACTTGTTATGTTATCCGGCATGCATACATAAGAAACACATAAACAATGTAAAAATAACAAAATAACATTCTAAAATAATAGATCTACAGGGAGAGACTTAATGTGGAAATAAAATGAGACTGCATCGGGTAAACTCCACATCTGATGAAATGTGGAGGCGGCGGATTCTCACACAGGTCAAGCACATGATACGCTAGATAGGCTGCACACATAATTGTTTTGAAGACCACTTTCTTACAACTGCTTTTGAATGATGAGATAATAAAATAAAGGATAAAAGTGAAAGATTCCCGCTGTTCGACTAAGTGACAGCATTTTTATCAGCTTGTTTTGGCGACAATATGTTCCTCTTTTACAAAACAGCACCTAGTCTGACGAAGATATCACCAGCCCTGTCTATCTGACACCCGCAACCATCTGTTGGGAGCCTGTGGTGGAGCCTTGATGGCTGTGCATTTGAGTGGTAATTGAGCTTGAAATGTGCTTAATAACGATTGTCCTGCCTAATATGCCACATCAGGAGCTCAGAGCACCGTGACAACCCAGAGCAGCGGAGACAGGCAGGCAGATAGGAGAGATGGGCAGAAACCACAGTTCTTCTCCTCATTAGCCTCCAATAACTGGGAACAGCCCACATAAATGCATCATTGGAAATGAGCTAAAAGAAAGTTACTAGATTAATAGCTCCCCTAAAAGGCCATGATACATGCCAGTCCTGATATGTTGCAGTGATTGTGAAATTTATTCAGATGGTCCTGTTTGATTTGACTGGATGGTTACAGAAAATTTACATGTATATATTGATTTTCTGTCATATGTCTCACTAGTGACTCGAGCTAAGAATTAACACATAACTGCACATTTAAATCAAAATGGCTGGGCTCAAATCTTCTTTTGTTCCCCATTTCGTTTCATTTCAGCCAAAGAAACAAGCTTTAAATTCAGCAAAACCAGCTAAAATATGCCCTACCTCTCTAACCAGCCGGATAATGATTTTCCTTTTAAATTTATTTGCCATTTTCAAATTGATCTTGGCTGCCCCGTCAACGAACGCGTCCTCTGGGAACAGATTTCTTGAGTTATTAATGGGTGTAAAACGAGTTGTATGCAATAATACAGTGTATTCTGGGATTGGGACTCTGCTCACCATGACAGCTGCCCCCAGGAGACCATATGGCAGTAAGGTACTTGTCAACAGCAGGTTATAGACAAAAGGCAGGCATCTTCCCAGTCCGCAGGGGACAGTGTTCAGGATCAGAGGGCGTGATATCCTGTCCAGTGCCCCTGCTGAGGATCCAGAAAGCCCTAACTTCCTGCACCTGTCAGGCACCGCGGGGAGGTTGGTTTGACGGTCTCACACTTGTAACACAAGTAAACGCCTCTCTCCTGAGGTGTTCCTGTACAGTAATCATCGTGGTTTCGGTTTCAGATCTATAATCAGTCGTTCAAACTGACAGAAGCACTGTGTTTATGCCTGTATGTTGTGCTGTGTTGAAGCTGAAGAGATTGGTGTGCTTTAGGTTTGGAAGTGTAATTGCCTCACAAAGTGAACTGAGTCATGAGGAAATGAGCATCCTCAGAGAAAATCTGTCTTACAAAGTAACTCATATACACAACAACTAGATTCTGCTGGTGAGGCATTACTTATTCCCTCTCAACTTCCCCTGCTATTCATTTTCCAGTCTGTTCAACTTATAGTGTGTGGGTGCCGCTAACTCACCCAGCCCGCATGTGTAACCTGCTCAGCAGTAGCTAAATGTTACTCTGGGGATATAGCTTCATAGGAGCAATGCCATGCATCACAGAGACCACATTTAAATACCAAATATTGCCCATTCATTTTTCCCTCTCCAATCGTGGAGAAGTGCATGGCACTGTGTTTAGCACAGGCCAGGGGGATTTGAGCAGGCAAACAGATGGGAGCTGTGAAAAGGTATGGATAAGGTACAAATGCAGGAATGGGAATCCCCTTGAGAGCATCCTCCTCATTCTGGCACCCACTTTCATGGTGTGTTTAGTGCCCTACTCCATATGAATAATGAACATACCCACAGACTGATTGTGTAAAGCTTTGAATACAAATTGTGTTACGTGCTATTTGTTAGCATAGCGATAGAGTAGTTAAGATTTCTCTGTTCTCGCATTTTACTAAAGAAAGCCAGCCTGTAACGTTGTTGTTTTAAGTTAAATATTACTTAAACTGCATATATTTTTCTCACTCAAAGTTATTTAGATTTCCATGACGCAAAAAAAAGAAAGAACCTAATTCAAAAACGAAAGAAAATATCCCCTCATATCTCCTGAGAAATATACACCATGTGTATGTCTGCGCAGCAATCATGGCAATCAGCACTCTTATTTCAGGATTTGTCCAGACTGTACAGCACTGACAAAACACATGTAGGAGCAGAGCCGACAAATCTGGATACAAGATGGGCACTCTGACCTTCCCTTGGCACGCCGCCCACAGCCTGCAAACCCACTCAACATGACGGTTATCTGTGCGTCTCTGCTGAAATCATGGCAGGCATAATTGCGCCTCCCGTCCAAGTGCGAGAAAGATATTCTTAAGGACCTTTTCTCTGTTCATCTCTGTAAGACACGACAGAACAAGAGTACTCATCCTCATCTGTGGATCAGACCCCAAAGGTCCCTTGCTTTAGTCGGAAATGTAATGAGACATTGTTAACTCAATTTTCACAATTTTCAGAGGAAATGAAAGAAGGCTTTTCTGTGGGACTGCGGAACATCACTACCCTTTAATTCCCTTGTGTGGAGCCTGATGTGGGTGAACAAATGTGGCTTTGACACTTAAAATGTCACATTCATAACTAGATGTGGTAATGGCCTTGTAGCAAAGTAGCATTCTTCCTCTAATATTATAATGCACACTATTTTACATAACTGTGTTTATGTTTATACTTGAACCCTTGACCCCTACAGTGAGGGGTTTCGGTGACTTGTTTATGCTCAATACAATGTTGCGCTCAGTGATTACCTTTATGTTGTGGCATGCATTTCTGTGCTGATGAGATTGATCGCTTTTGGAATGACATTACCCTGGCCATAGGATGAATTACGAGAAAAATGTATGTGTCTCATACAATGGTCTTCCCTGTCACCAGCTCTCAACTCGATAGTGCACCTTTGGAAGATTTTGAGAAATCATTTCTCACTGCCACTATCATCAAAGCACCACAAAGGGAATATCGTTCAGGTGAAAGACGTTTCAAGAGTGTAACCGGTGCACGTGTGCGTTTCTCTGTGTCGTGTGTTAGAGATAAAATGTTGGAACAAGAAGCGATCTTGGCTCAACACTCTTTACTGGCACCTGTTTGGTATGCACAAGCCATAATAATTGTGAGCTTCACAGGTGTGGTCTGCAGATACCTGGAAAAGGCTCTGCCCTGTGAACACATGTACGTTCTGCACATGCACGTCTTAATCACTATACATGGAGAAATGTGAAAATAAAATAATTAAAACTCTTTACAACAGCAGCTTGGAAAATAAGTGTCAAGGTGCACTGAAGCTTTTCTGGCAGCACACGACGGCTCAATACAAATGTGTGTGCGTGTACTTGTTATTCAAATACGTTACATTTCTTATACCTTGTTGTGTGTGTGTGTGTGTGTGTGTGTGTGTGTGTGTGTGTGTGTGTGTGTGTGTGTGTGTGTGTGTGTGTGTGTGTGTGTGTGTGTGTAGGTCAGTAAGACAGGCAATTAACCCTACACCCTGTAGTCTGGGAGGTGAAGGCATGCTTACCACAAACACTGGTCATTCTACACATGCCCTGAAATCTAAACAGCTTTCTATATGAATGCAAACAAATTCATTACCAACTAAAGTGAAATAAGGTGTTAATGTGTGCCACGCTGTCCTCTGAAAAGATATCTCACCCTTCAAATGTACCCTCACTGAAAAGGACAGTTCTTTGTACAGACACATGTTGTCAAGGCTGAGGTCATGGTGAACTGTGTCACTGTAAGCCCGGGAAACAAATGAGGTAGGTCTATTTGGCATAATAGACCTACCTCATTTGTTTCCAGGATTTGGCATAATCCTGGTTACATGGATACGTTTAGGGAGACACTGCGGCTGCCTGCTTGAAATGGATTGTACATCCTGGATGGCTGGCAGAAAACGTGAGCGAGAGAGGTTCTGAGTTGTACCCCTCTGTCATCCTTTTATCCCACCTCCAACTGAACGCATGTCCATCAGCTAACACAACTTCTCTAATGCGCTAATGAGTATCTCACTCACTAATACACACAAGGGGTAAGTCTGACCCTTCGCAGCGGACATCAACACCCACTAGCTATAATGTGGCCCTCTCATCCACTACAGTCTGCTTCTTTAAAACTCACGCACAAAATAAAATAGCTACCAAAGAAAGAAAGCATGGAGAAGAGAGAAGGGAGGATTTGCTGCATGTACACAATGTAAACCTTTCATCTTTCTCTACAAGTGCGCTGTAGATTATACGAGGGGCACATCACATGCTGTATGCATGTGAATTGCTCGAGGAGGCAACTGCTGGTTTGAAGATGCTCGCCTGTCAATCTCTTTCACACATGAATCCTTCTAGTGTGATGTTAAGCTGCCGGCCTGGGGGCCACAAGAGAAACGCACCATTGTTTTTCCTGTTATTACTTTCACTACTGCTTCTATGTTTAAAATCTCAAGATTTATACATGTGCATGTTGCTCCTTTATTTACAGAATGCATCAGCCCACGCAGACAAAGTGTGTATGCCCAATGGGACAACTGTAAGAGCATGGCATGGGGTGCAAGGGAATGTGTTTTCTTCCTCCAAAACAGACTTGCTGCCACTGCTGAGAGGAGGGATTTAAACATCGCCGTGTCCTTGGTAACAGCATACTTTCTGAAAAGGCCAATATCAGCTGTTTGATCACTCTAATCAGTGAAATTACCAACACAATTACATCATCAGTGCAAAAACATCAATACGCAGTTCAGCATTTATTCCTGCTGAAATTGGAGATGTTGTGTTGGTAGATAATTAGCACTGATGAATATTACAAAGCCACGTTTGGGTATGACACATGAACCGAGTGTTTGGTAGTATTCAGCTATTAGCAGGCTTCAGTTAATAACAATAGCTTGATTTTCTCACTAATAATACTGTGGCCATTTAAGTGAAATGCATAAAAATAGGAGACCTGTGGCACTACTAACAGAAATCCCTCTTACATTTTTTTTCAGTGCATTGTTACATTATCTCATTACCATGGCTGGGGCACCCAAGAAAATGTTACAGTATAAAAAAAATTCTAAATGTGTATTATCTAAGCCATCTCTTTGTCAAAACATTGTTTAATTATAATCACATTTAAAAGGTAACAATTGAAATGGAAAGAAACACTTGGCAGGTGGACAGACAACGCGGTCTGTAAAGTGTATTTCCAAACCGAAGCTATAACACATCATTACAATCATCTACCCACCCCCCTGTCCTTCCTCATGACTAAATAACTAAATTGATACCACCAGAAAGCATGCACTTCACTGCTGACACTGTGAGGGGGATTTGGTCCTGCAGGGATATAAATACCTTTCCGAATCATGAAATGCCTACCACTGAGAGATGGAGGAGAGGCCAATCAGGTGAATAATGGCCATAGTTTTTACACTGTAGTTGCAAATACTGGTTGCCATCAGTAGTAATGTCCACCTTGAAAAACCCTAAGTGTGCTGTTTGATCAATGCTGCCTGATGGGAAGGGAAAATCAAGCCCATAAATGGGCCCTTGGATGCTAAAAGTGGAGTAAGACCTGAGGGACCGAGCATTGAAACGTATGGTGAGAGGTATATTGATGGCTGAGTTCCGAGAAATCGAAGTGTTTGACCCTATAACGCCTTGTAAAATCCACACGTTGTATATGATGTATGTGTTTTGTGCTGCAGAAATATATGCACATGCAATGTGCATATATGCAGTAAAGATAATCTGTCCGGTGGCAGTACAGTGCTGTGAGACAGTTATGACCTTCCGACATGTCCCTGAGATCATGTTTCCGTGGTTGAAAAGTTCAACTGCTCAAATGGAAGAAAGACTATAGCATTCTCTTAAAGCAAGCAACAAGAGCAGAAGAAAGGAAAAGAGAAGAATAAAACAAAAACGAAATAAGTAGCAGCAAACTTTCTCTTCTAAGCAAAGAAGAAGGCATGTTTCTGTGTCACTGTTTTCCCTTTTCATGGCAAAGGGAGGAGAGCCAAGGTCGAGCGTGTCAGTGTGAGTCAAGCCTGAAAGTGTGAAGACTCCAATTAGACATAGCCTCGGGTCTGACTCCAAAAGACAAGGATAACACACACCACTCCGTGAAAATGTGCCAAACAACGCATAGTGCAAACACAAACACAAGCACGCACGCTCACACACACACACACACACACACACTTGCACACACCACATGTCTTCATGTCCCTGTTTTACATGAAATGCATGTTGATACCACAGCTGTTTGCACCCCATCCATCATCTCTAGCAGGCAACAGGCAGAATTATTAACAAGCAAAATCTGTCATGCCCTATTAGCGCAATAAGGAACCTGCTAAGGCAAGTAAACAATTTATTAATGTATGGCTGAAGTATCTAATTATGGTGTGTTTGAAAAAGACCAAATACTTATGATTTCACATTCTATTTTCACTTAATTGAACATGCTGTTTGTAGGAATATCAGAGCATTGATTATTTAATGAGTACAAGGAACATTTACAAAGTTTACAGCAAATCAGCTTGTAAAGCTTTTTGTGGTGCCATGACATCATCATTGATTTTTTTTTTTTTGTGTGTGTTCTTTTGAGAAGTACTTCTTTTTGGTGGTAAAAGAAATAAACAGGAGAGAAATGAAGAAATAAAGAATAAAGAAACTGTGATACCGCACGGCTTGCGTGTTGTGCAAAATTAAGGTATTGAGACAGGCAAGGTAATGCAAGGTGATGCATCGTGCTCATGTGCTCTAACAAAAATGTATAGACCAATGCTAATTTATATGTTCTTATTGTTATAATCAGTTGCCTCTCAGTCCTCTACAAATCTTGTTCACACCTTTACATTAATGAAATAAATAAAATTAACTAGATTTCAGCTGCAAAGGGGCTTTCCTTACTCAAGTATATATATCCTAATTCTCTTTTGGCTTAGATTTTTTTTTGTAAGTTAATTTCGATGTCATTTTTCATTTGAGTGTAGGATTGTGATCGAGGTGATAGAGTTGAAGATGCTCAGAGTTTCTTTGGGAGTGACCAGGAAGCACAGAATTAGAAATGAGTATATCAGAGGCACAGCTCAGCTTGAGTGGTCTGGAAACAAAGTTAGAGAGGTAAGGTAGAAACAGCGTGGACATGTGCAGTGAATATACTGGACAAAGGCTGTTGCATGTGGAGCTGACAGGCAGGAGGACAAAAGTAAACCACAAAGTAGGTTTTCAATTCAATTCAATTTTATTTATATAGCGCCAAATCACAACAACAGTCGCCTCAAGGCACTTTACATTGTAAGGTAGACCCTACAATAATACATACAGTGAAAAAACCAACAATCATATGACCCCCTATGAGCAAGCACTTTGGCGACAGTGGGAAGGAAAAACTCCCTTTTAACAGGAAGAAACCTCCGGCAGAACCAGGCTCAGGGAGGGGCGGCCATCTGCTGCGACCGGTTGGGGTGAAAGAAGGAAGACAGGATAAAAGACATGCTGTGGAAGACAGACAGAGATTAATAACAAGTATGGTTGAATGCAGGGAGATCTATTAACACATGGTGAATGAGAAAGGTGACTGAAAAGGAAAAACTCAATGCATCAAGGGGGTTCCCCAGCAGTCTGAACCTATCGCAGCATAATTAATGGAGGATTCAGGGTCACCTGATCCAGCCCTAACTATATGCTTTAGCAAAAAGGAAAGTTTTAAGCCTGATCTTAAAAGTAGAGATAGTGTCTGTCTCCCGAATCCAAACTGGAAGCTGGTTCCATAGAAGTTCCAAAGACATCCACTGGACCAAATTAGAGTGTTTGCAGACCCCCGGGCATTCCTTTCTCTTTTTATTCTATTTTCTTTTCTTTTTTTTTTACAC
>VURO01023333.1:4222-21026 GCA_015108175.1 Pelvicachromis taeniatus | reverse complement strand
TTTGATTGGAGGTAAACACACACACACACACACACACACACACACACACACACACACACACACACACACACACACACACACACACACACACACACACACACACACACACACACACAAAACAACAGTCCAGGCTGTCTTATGTGTATTCTTTTATGTGTCATTTACGTCATATATAAAGGCCACCATCTTCAAACTAACTTCCACTTAAAACGTCAGTATGAGAATTAGTTATCGCTAAAATGTTTCAAGTTTTGAGTGCAGTAAAGTTGTTGTTTTACAGGGTTTTTTTCTACCTGAGTCTGTCTTTACCTTTCAGCTTTCTGCAGACCAGAATTCCTCCCAGAATCAAAAGCAGTATTCCAACCAACAGGCCCAGAATCCACAAATAAGACGGAGGGTGTGCTGTAGTGTTCTCACCTGCACAATGGAACAAAAATAAAACATTATAGAAGCAGGTGAATTTCAACAATACAATTATTATATAAAAAAAATCAGCCTTCCTTCAGGGGCATGTGTTATACTTTTGTTTTTTTCCAAATTAAACATGGCTGAGGGTTTAAAATAATGAGGTGAGTGTATGTTCAAGTAATCTCTGTGACTCAAAAGCTCAGGCCAGTCTTGATGCTTACTATCCAGGCAGTTTTGGCTCTGTACACCTTAGATATTGGTTGCTGCTTGGCTGTGATCACAGAAACCCCGCCCACCAATTCTGTTCCTTTGTTTGTGAGGAGAGCCAATCAAAAGTAAGTTAGTCTGAAAGGAGACGTGCTAAAGGCTTATCTCTTGATTTAACTTGAACAGAGGGCCTGCATCAAGAGCCATTATGAAGTAAATAAGGATGTTTTATTAAAATCATGAATCTTGCAAAGCCGCTCTAATAGAGTGTAAGATTTTAAACTATGGAGCTGGAAATGGTCAAAATGGGCCTTCTTTTACAATACAGT
Source organism: Pelvicachromis taeniatus (assembly GCA_015108175.1). Classification (NCBI taxonomy): domain Eukaryota; kingdom Metazoa; phylum Chordata; class Actinopteri; order Cichliformes; family Cichlidae; genus Pelvicachromis; species Pelvicachromis taeniatus. The sequence continues at coordinate 20,082 of VURO01023333.1, read as the reverse complement.
AATCAGCTCTTTTTAGAGAAAAAAACACAAAATTATATACTACATTTATGTGTTTTTAAAGCCAAATAATGGGGATGCACATATAAAATAATTAAAATAAAAAAGACAATTTAAAAAAGCGCAGTCCTTAACCTTTGACATATCCCAGTGCTGGATGCGTGCTGTAGTGAACTACTGTGTCCAATTGTTGTAATACTTTCCTGTGTTTGTAACCTTACCAACAGGACTGCCAATGATGATGTCACTACGTTCAGTGTGTGTGCCGTACGGCACGGATAACGCACAGGTGTATCTGCCCGTGTGCTCGGAGTTCTTGGGGTCCATGAGTCTTATTGAGCTATCTCCAAATGAGATCGTGAAAGGGTTCAGCTCCACGTGGCTCTGCCAGGGTGGTGAGGAGATGCTGTTTTCTGACCGGCTGTCGTAGGTTAAGATGGTTGAAGAGTCCTCGCCACTGGAGAAAGTCCACTTGAGGGAGGGTTTGTTCATGTAACTGGGGACGGCGCAGGGAATGCTTAGGTCTTTCCCCGGAGATCCTCTTATTTCTACAGTAGAGACATAAACAAGGTCACTACGAAAATAAGGTATAAGTTGCAATGTTGTTCAAACTTAAAATAGCTCAGCATTTTGCTGTTGCTTTATATGCTTTTTTACTCTATTATACAATTCAATTTGTTGTTTGGACCTTTAAATATATTTTGTGCTTTGTCCTGAGCATGTTTGGCCAGACACCACATAATAATAGCCAGAAAACGATGAGTTACTTGTAATGAGTTACAGTTACTGTGACAAATGCAAATCTTGAAAGAAAGAAATTATGGACCTCTATAAAATTGTTTCAATTTTATCAAATTGTCCCCCTCATACTGTCTCAGAGACAGACATGTATACAACTAAGTGCAATATGTAATCCGTCCACTAGGTGCTATCATAAGACTGCGCATGCGGAGTCTTCAAAAGACATGACTCCCTGTCATAAATAATTGTACGGAATCTGGGATTTTTTACTTAAATCAATAAAACACACATGGAAACAAAAGTACCTGAACATGTTTTACTCTGTCCACAGTGGAAACTACACCCATCGTGACAGAGGTGGAGTAGAGGAATATAGTTTAACACACAGTCGCTTCATTCAACTCTTACAACTATAAAGAAGTGATCACCTCTCTGTCTTATTGAAGCAGTCCAGGTCTGTCCACTGTAGAGACTGGTGACTTTGCAAATATAGATGATATCCGGCAGCCCTTTCAGCTTCTTGAGACGGCTGTCCACACTATACAGACCCATCTTGTTAGGCCCTATGCGTGTGACCGGTCGGAGGGCCTCGAATGTTGGGGGTTCAGTCTCCCAGGTTACTCGAGGAGCAGGGAAGACCTCGTTAACGGTGCACTTCATCTCCTCATAGCCACTCGTCCTAGACTGCTCCACGAAAAGCCTTTTGATTGGGGCTGCACACACACACACACACACACACAGGAGGACATGAAAACACAACATGGTAAATGCTTTCTAAAAGACTGCTAATAATGAGCACTAAATGTCAGGACCCATTCAGCCAGGCTTTAGCTGATAGCATTCTTATATAGATAACATTGAAGCTATGTGGCCACAATACACAAACACAGGGAGAAGACTGATTTTCTTATATTCACACTTATTACAAAGTTGTAGATGCAGCTCGGGGAGTTTGAGTCCATGATTTCAAGGTAAGAGATTAAAGGCAGGCAGTCAGATGAATTAGTACCCAGAATAATGTTGAATATGTGGCATTTGTTGTAATAATAATAATAATAATAATAACAACAACAATAATAATAATAATAATAATAGACATGGAAGTGAGAAGCATAATATTAATATTAATGTGAAATTTCCCAGGAAGCCAGTGAAGCTGTTGAAGAACAGGAGTAACATGTTCCACAGCACGGTCAGCTGCATTGGGACCAGCTGAAGTCTATGGAGAAGTTTGCGTGGTAAGCCAGAGAGAATAAAATTACAATAATCAATTTGGGTTCTTTCGCTTGTTCTTTATATTTTATTAGCAAAATAGGAAATACATGAAGTGACTCATTGTAATGTCTGCAAATATACATGGAAAGTGTAACAGTGAGAACTGTGGGAGCACTGCACTTTCAAATTCCTCTGTATGATCTGTACATATGGTTTTTGACAATAAAGCTGACTCTGACCCCGACTTTAAAATACACAATATAATAAAAACAATTTTTTTTTTTTACATTTCTTAGAAGCCTGAAAGTTAATATTTGGTAGTAGCAAACATCATCAGAACTCTCTTGGGCAAGGTTTCTTGTAATTTCTTTAAGTAGTCGTCAGCGATAGTTCTGCAGGCTCCTTGAACGACCAAATCATAACAACAGTTGCCTCGAGGCACTTTAATTCCTGTCAAACCGCTTAAAAAAAGAAAAACCAAAACATTCCTGTGAAAATGGGGAGGTAGAAAGTGCTGAAAACAAATGAAACAGCAGCCGATGTGCAAAGGAAACATCTCAGAAATCCTGGGGAACTATTGCTCGAGACCACTCTAAAAAAATGATAAGAAAGTCTCACTCCTTTAAAGCAAACTAGGAAAACATAAGGGGTGACCCCAGACTTTTGCACAGGACTACATTTTGAATCAACACTAAACATGTAGCTGTGACATCATTTGAATCGAAACTCACCTTCTATCTTCAAGATGACTTTTGCTTTGTGTTCACCCAATGAGGTGTTTACGTGACACCTGTACGTGCCCCTGTCCTTGAGAACGCTGCGCCTGAGCATCAGGGTGGCATTGCCGCCAGTTACCAGAGGTGGGAAAATGTGGGCCCGTCCACTCAGATGCTCATGATTGAAATACTCCTCTTTGCTGTGATGGAACTTGTAGACCACCATGTCTTGCCTGAACCATTCAATGGTCTCGTTGCTGCCGGGCTGGAAGCTGCAGGGGAGCATACAATCCTCCCATAAAAAGCACTTCACATTCACATCTGGAGAGGAAGAGTGAAGATGAGAGCATGGTGAATTTCACTGAAAAGTTTCTCCTTGTCTATCTCGATTTATGACTACTGTCTAAAGCTAGGTGCCTGCTCGTGGAACATGGCCTGAATTTATGTATTTATCTAGACATACAGCAATTATAACAATGTACACTACAGACCACATTCAGACAGCATTAATACAGTCATTAATGACCTATCAGGATTCGATAACACAGACTTAACTATACTGGATGCGGTGCTCCACCTCCTGACTCACAGTCCTATCAGTAGGAATATGAATGTTTGAAATCAATCCTTCACACAAAGACTTGTGCCTGGCAGACTGCAGAAACCCCAGTAACATGGAATATTTCAGCATCTTCTCATCCTGCAGTGTCACATAACTGAGTTTTGTCTGATTTCAACCACTACAGATGAGCTTTCTTTTGGCATCTGTGCCTTGATCCAATATTGGATAAAGGCACCAAGAGATCTTCTTTCAGCTGCTCCTTATTGTAAAAGGAGACAACTGGTGGTGACATAAGTTGTACTTTTATCACAAAGGAGAGCGTGGTGTGGGTGTATTTAGCACTCGGCGTCTCTTATATCCCATGGTTTAGTTTAATTTTCACTCACTTTTAATTTAGTTTTGAATTGCTGGTTAGGCTTAGGCATGAGACCCAACTTGGTTGGGTTTTGGAAAAGCTAGGTTTGAGTAAAAACACAAACATTCACCACAGTAATCTTTCTTTTTAAAGAAACGACAATATGAGAGACACACCTGTCTCACTAAAGCCAGAACATTAAAATAAATACAAGAATTGTGCAGTGGCCTTGAGCAAAATGCTTTATTTTGCACAAAACAGGCTGGAAATCTTGCATTAAGTTTAGCACTTTTTCCATTTCTCTCTCCAAACCAACATGTTATTAAAGAGTCACTTAAAGAGCCCTGAAGAGAAACATATGGGAGCCATCTGTAATAGTAATGGTGTGGTTGTCCTTTCATTGTCAAGCTGCTCAGGACATGACGCAGGTGTTACCAAAATAACACTCAAACACAACCGTGTTAAATCACTGCTCGTGGTTTTTAGAAACACAAACTGTTCTTAGACATTATGTCCCCATGTTTTTATAGCAGCAATTTGCTGTTGTTCCTCAGACGAGTATAGACTTGTTTGATAGATTCCTTTGGTTGACCCTCATTACTTAAACACTAGGAAAACATGGTACAATAGTCAATATTACTCACAATTTATGACTGCTGCAATATCCTTTTTAACAGAACTGTATGTTATGTGTAGTCACACTCTGGGGAATGCCTGATGAGTAAAGGCATGTAAGAATATACCGTATATCTTCCATTAGTAGATTGTCTTTTAATGACGCCGGTTTCTAATAAACGCTGGTTTGAAAACATGTCACGACAAATAGACGCCGGTCTCCAATAGTAGCCGGGCGACCTTCAACCCGGAAGTCCCTCCACGTCTTCTTCTTCTTTTTAAATTTTTTAAAATTTTATTGGCGGTTGGCAAACAACTGAATGGTGCATTACCGCTACCAACTGGTATGGAGTGTGACTGGAATGTCACTCAAAAAAAACAAAAACCCTCCGCGCTGTTGTCGGTCCTCCCGTCTCATCACTCAGCCAGCTGTTTCCAATCAGCCCTCATCTACGACCAGCGGCATTTAAGCTGGATGCAGCGACCGTGGAAGTGGGATTATTACACTGAACTGGAACTGTCGGCTAGCGAACCTGCTAACTATGATTTTCTGGTCTTTTATGACTCTCCTCTCCTGGAGAGTCGGGCGGAGTCTCCTTTTACAATAGGGAACAGCTGAAAGAAGATCTCTTGGTGCCTTTATCCAATATTGGATCAAGGCACAGATGCCAAAAGAAAGCTCATCTGTAGTGGTTGAAATGTAGCGCAATCAGACAAAACAGAGTTATGTGACACTGCAGGATGAGAAGATGCTGAAACATTCCATGTTACTGGGGTAACACTCGTGCACTGGGCTACCACAGACAAGGAGACACTCGGGAGCAAAGGAGGAGCACAATTGGGAATTGCATTATTAGTGAACTGTTGGAATAAGTTTTGGAGCACCTCAGTCTAAAAACGGCGCCTGGCTCATCTTTCCCTCTCACTTCCACGACAATTCCGTCTGAGAAGGGAATAAAAGCCGGTCTCTTTTAAACGCCGGGCCGGCCAGATAATTTTTTGAATAAACGCCCGGGCTACAATTGGAAGATATACGGTATGCATGCTGCTCTGGTGAAACGTAAGCACTGCTCCAGTTTCACTGGACAACGCCTAAGTGCAGCAACAATAGAGGAGTGCTTATCTTTATGTTCATCTTTTATTTTATCCTTGATATTCATCTTTATCTTTATTATTCCACACTCCTCCAAAGGCCTGCTTTAGTCTTCTCAACTTAGACTAGAAGTAGTGCAGGTTTCAGGGAGTGGTGCTTAATCGTGACGGTTAAACGTTACGGTTGAATAACTGTTGAGCTCAGGGCATTTGGGTAAGTAGTTTGCAAGAAATTTGCAAATGCAATGTAAATTCTACATGTTCTGCACACAGTCACACGCAAACACCCACTCAGCGATCCTACTCTCCTACCTTTTCAAAATAATGATACCTATACAAACAAAAACTGGGTTACACTCGCCCTCAAAGAGCTCTGCACTAGTTCACAAGTTCCAAGAATAAGGTGCTGCTTATCAGACATCGGCATCATTCTGTTGATGTTTAGTTGCTTCAGATTCAAGGTAAACGATGACCTGGCTCTCTGTATTCTCACTTGGTCAAACAAGCCAAGCAACAAGAGACACACTCACAAACACAGACTCTGGATGAGTTCCATCATCTTTTATTTGCTCGTTCATCTCGTTGTCACAGTGTGCCACATTGACACCTCTGCATAGAGAGAGCAATAAATGAATTTGCCTCTGATTACACTGTACACAGGTGTTGATGTGCATGTTTAAACAAACTCGTCAGTGAGAGAGAAAAACAACAAAGCTTTGGAAATAAAACACCAAACAGGAGCATCGAGGAGTATTGGATAAGAAATATTTTATTTTAGTAGAGCAAGAAAGCCGCTGTTCACCAGTGAAACATGATTTCAACACTGAAGTTTAAACTGATCTCCTGATAATGATGCTTTAATGCCAGCGCACAACCTCACATAAAACCTGAATCTCTTTTTAACCATCTTGTTCAGAACACAAAGTATGAGATACAAGAAGCAATAATCAGACTGCAGTAATGCTTACCGCATGAGGTGAACCAAACAGGAAATCAAACTGCATTCGTGAGCAATACAAGTGGAATAAAAACAGCCTCCTTTCTAGTTTCTACATGCCCCCCCCCCCATCATATACGGACAGACAGTCAGGAAGTCTCACTAAAGAGATTCCTGAGATAAGATTTCTTTGATACACAAACAGCATGTCTCTGGTTTGTTCATTTCCCCTGAAGAACCTTTATGCACAAATAACATGAGTTAACATGAGTTTTAGGCACTGAGTGGATCTTCAGGGTCATCAGCGTGTCCTTTGTTCTCGTTTGGACTTCTTTTATTGGACATTTACAGTTTCAGCACACTTAAGTTTTAAAAACTTGCTCAGTGATCTCCTAAATCAGGCCAAAGGCTGCTGTTTTTAATAACGTGTTCAGAAACTGCAGGATTTCGTGCATTTGTCCCAGACTATTTTCTACAGCGGATTAATGCATATTGCATTTAATACTGCTCAAGCAGAATGCGTTCGTTCCCAGAAAAACCATTGAGGATTTCATCACCATCAGAAGACTAGACTATTTGAGAAGAGCATAATCTTTAGTGACGTTACATAGCCGATCTGCTGGTACAGTGATATCAATAAATGAGTATTATCATATAAACATTGTTATCAGCTAATATCTGCCCCTTTTATTTGTCATTAGCCTGCTGGGAAATAGTGGGTGGTGCTTATCTTAAATTCAGATAAACTTTATTATTCTTAAAAAAAAAAACTGGGCAATCCGTTTGCAGCTTACCCGTACGACCTACAACCACCACACAACCACCAATCACAAACACCGTTACATGTCAAGGCAGAGATCAACAACAATGAGGTCAATAAATAAATACATGAATACATTAAAAATAAGAGTAAACAATAGAAAAACAAGGACAAATGTCTAAAAATGAACAACCACAGAAAAATTGATCTAAATGAGTCCTGTCAGCATAAAGTGATCTAATAGCTGAGGACATGAAGGAATTTAAGTATCTGTTCGTTCTACACTGAGGTAACGGCAACCTGAGAGCAACTTCCTGAACTCAGATAACAAAACACGTTGCCTGACCCTGTGATTTTGGAGCAAGTATTAACAACACTGCAACACTGAACCAGCAGACAAAAGAAAATGTTTAAAGCCTTTTAATAAATGAACAATAAAAATTACATAAAATGTTCTTATAACATTAGAAAACTCCAGCCTCCTTAACAAATATGTTCTCTGTTCACCCCGTTTTACGATTTGCTTTGTGTTCACATCGAACTTTAGTTGATGGTCAAAGACTGTGCCTGAAATGTTTAAAAGACTGCGCTATCTGGACGCCCATGTCGTGAATTACACTGGCTTTATACTCAGTGTCACTGCGTCAGAAGTCAGTAATCATTTCCTTTGATTTCCTGGTCATTACACCGCATCATAAATTCAGTGAATTTGACCGTGTCACCATTAGTAATCTGTTCTCAGCTGTCGTGCGCACAATAAAAAGAATGCGTGACAGAATACGGCCCTGAGGCGAACCGGAGCTTGACGCAATCCTACTGGACATTTATCCTTTAACGATGACCTGTTGGACTCGTTTGGTGAGAAAGTTTAAAATCAAAATCAGGTGCAGATCTGAAAGTTTGAAAGGCAATGCTCTCCGTCAAAATATGAGGAGAAATCAGCAAACAGAAGCCTTGCGTGAGAACTTTGAGGTTAAAGAGGTTAACATCCTCCACGCGTTTACTTGGCTGGTAAGCAAATTGCAATGGACTGGTCTGAAATCAGCCTTCATTTGAGTTTGTTTTGTGCACTATCAAGGTACCACCGAAAAAGTCTGGTGAAAACTAAGCAGATCAGCGCAGTCATTCAGAGTGTGCCCACAAATGGCTTCAGGACCAGCAGCCTTTCTAAACTTAACCCTCCTAAATAAAGACTCTTTCCTGAGATACTGTATCACAATCTCTTTAAGAGGATTAAGAGGTTCTTTGAAGACAATTCTTTTTCCCAGTACTTCAGACCTTTCAAAGCGAGAGAAGAATGAGTTAAAAGGTTATCTGTTGTGTTTGAGCTATGTTGTGGGCCTTATCTGACAATTACGATTTATAAAGATATCTTTGCTTTTATTACACAAAAAGGATAACCAATGAGTGTATCCATAGATTCTCATCATAAATAACTATAAACACAAGGAAACAAATATACAAAAGAAACTCCTTAGCATAAATGCTAATAACAGGATCTGGCCATTCACGGTGCTTCGATTAGTTACAGGAACACTGAGGCTGTGTCCACATGTATATGTGCATTTCATTTTGACAAACATTGTCAGGTATAAAGAATAGTTTTGGTATTAAAGTTGGTATTTTAGTTTTTATTTTTATAAAAGTGTCTGGGGGAGGGGGGGACAATGCTAATACAGTTCATTTGTATGAATTTTAATAAGACTTAATGTAAGGGGTGTGGCCGCTTTGACTGCCAGATGTCCTGACACAGGAATCATTTCAACTTTCTGGAGTCAGTGAGCTGGACCTGTGTAGTCCATAGTTATGGATGCAGCTCACACCCTTTCACTCAGCTCTGTGGTCTCAATGTGGCAGATTGCAAAAGACCCACTATTTAAAATGTGTAGACCACAAACCAATGGATGACTCTGTCCATCTTTTACGCTCGGTCTGTGCAGTGCAACAAAAGAAAAGTTGTCTGGAAGAACTGCCTCAGTAGACACTTTGTAAAAAATGCCATGTGAATGATGGGATTGAAGTTGGGGAAGTTGAAAGAGGCTGGGTGCTCGAACGTAGCACAGATTGCCTGATTATCCTGCTCAGAGATGGCCTTTATTCTCCCTGACTGCTGGGACAGGTCTGAGCCAAACCTGGAGTCAGATCACTGGCTTTGAACCAGGAGATTATTATTATTTATCTGTTTATTTGGGGGGGATTTTTCTCAAATTCAGATCCACGTGTTTGCAAAATTGTGCGGCAGTTACTGCCAGCAGCATAGAAATAACTGGAGGGATTAATCATTGTTTTATCACTTGAGTGTTTCTTTCGTCACCCTCTCCGCCTCCGGCACTATTATGATGGAATCTGCTTGCTCATGCTGCCGCTCTTTTGGCCCCTTCTTCCTTTTCTTGTAAATTTCCACTTTGGGAGCAGCAGCAGCTGACTCACACCTGTGCAATGTAGCAGGCAGCTTGTTTACCTGCATGAATGCTCAGTGATATCAAAGCCGGCTCCCGTCACGAAATGTCATTTTGTGCTCTTGCTGAAATGTTTGCAGTGAAGCAAATGTGTTATCTTCAAAGGAAGAAAATGGACTTCATACATGCATTTACTGAGTGAAATAAACACTCGTCCTAATATAATTATGCACTTTAGCTGATAGGCGAGCAGATTAAAACATTAAATAGGATTACAAATATTAACAGTACAGTTAGCCCGAGTTCTCCTCCACCTCAAACTTGCTTGCTAAATCTGATGAGTCAAGCCTTCAAAGTCTTTTTCACAGTTCACACTATTCATATTCTTAGCTTGGAGATAGAAGAGCTCATCTAATGTGTTGTCTGTAATATTTTTAAAATAACAAAATCATCATGTCTGATTAAGGTCAATAACTGTGCTATAATGTTGGCTTCAGTTACGTGTAAAGCCTCGTTGCCTGCTTACACAGTCAACATGGCAGTTTAGGTTCAGTGAGGGAGGCAGGGAACGCCCTACCTGTTCCACGAAAGGACTACACCTTTAATTGGAATAAAACAATCCAGAATTAAAGGTTGCAACTACAAACTAACCCTGTCAGGTAAATGAAGCGCAGTAAAAATGTAGGACAAGAAAAATAATGTTTTGTCTATATTGTTGTTGGTATAAGTATATGTATAAGTAAAAAAAGAAAACCCTCCGAAAGTCACGTAAACTACAAGTACAGACAGAGTTGGGACACTTGGTGAGGGGTGTGCCACAGGCCCCAACCGCTCCCTCTGAAATGTTTGTGGTGATATGATTCTGCTGACGTATTTTTTTTCTTTTGGTATTTCATTTGGATGCTTGAAGTCGATAAGGGCTCTTAATCTTATATAGTGGAGCCCTCGTGTTATGCCCCCCGTATGAAGTCACAGGAGGGCCACAGATGAGAAAAACTGTGTTCACTGTCTTCTACATCAACTTTCATCAGCAGTTAGTTTCTGATCAGATATTCAGATTTTCAGCTGCGTGTAAAAGTAGAATAGAAAAGCTCAATATAAGAACCAGTTTCATGGTCATCACACTTTGAGCTTTGAGTCAATAAACATTTCTTATTTAAATCAAGGGAAAGCATCCACATCCTCAGCACTTTGATATAGACAGCTCTGATGATGATGTCAGGCAATCCCAGCAGATCACTGATCCAAAGTAGCACCAGCCAAATAATAATTTAAAAAATCCTCCCAATCATTTTATTAGTTAAACGGCCTACCTTCCTCCAAACAGGAAGACAAATCAATGTGACCTTTGTGCAAAGTTCAATTTAGCAGACGTTGAGATTTGGGAAGTGAAAACCCTTCGATTAGAAATGCAGCTAGCTGTTAAAATATCACGTGAATGATTTTCTGTTTCCGTTCTAATTAATTTCTTCAGACCAGATTTAAACCTCACAGTCGTCAGCACTGAGTCACAGAGTCGGAAGTGATTTCAAAAGTCAGCGATGATGCTGTGAGCTGTTTAAACTCCCTGTAAGGTCAGATGCTCTTTCACTTGCTGTGCCCGGACAATTTTTCCCATTCTCTGATGTCACAATTTAACTCAGAGGAAAAAACTTGAATCTGCTGCCTGACTAATCCAAGAGAGTTTCCGTTTCCAGGAAGAAAAATTTTGCAATGTCCATCTTTAAGATCCATTCATTCATTATTCTTTTTTCTTTAACAAACTGGATCTGTGTGTCAGGTTCTGCAAAGAAACCCTTCAGTCCTTTCATTCCTGTGAGTGGATCAGATGAAATGAAACGGACAAAGAGGCGTTTGTGTCTTACCTGGGGCTTTGTCCTGTGTGGTGAAGCTGATCCAGAGCAGGAAACAAGCCCAGGAGTATATCGCTGACATGATTTCCTTTCAGCTATGCACATTTAAACGCACCAGACACACACACACTTGCAGTCTGATGACACAGAGAAAAGTCCAAAATCCTTCCACTGAGTGATTTCAGCCAGATTTTGCCACTCTGTTTCTTTCCTTCCAAAAGGTTTTCCTTGAATCTCTCTGGGTGGTTGGGTGTAACACAAATACTAGGAAAAAGGAGAAAAGGCATAATTAGAGAAGCATTCATGATAACATGGAAACAAAAAGATATACAGGGAAGAAATTCAGGTTTGATGTTTTGATGAAGAACCGGCGTGTGCCACTGTTGGGAGAGTTCCTAGAAACAATCGCCCCTATAAGTGTTTAAACACCACAGAGGAAGGATATTTTCTCACATTTAGTGTTTCTTTACTGCTTATTGGCTGAAGACAAAGGACAGCATTTGGACTTTTTCCAAAAAGTGCAGCACCAGGTGTAAAAGCATGCTTTGGGCTACGACTAGTGTTTGTCTTTGCTTGTAGAGGCTTGCAAAAAACAGCGTGTATGTTCTGACACTGTCATTTGGTAAGAATGTATTCTTCTGCACAAGCTGGATCAGAGGTCTACTTACAGCCGTGTGCACAATTCAACAAGATTTAGCATGATTTTGCAAGATATTTTACAAGAAATCAATATTTAGCAACTACAGACCAAATATGTGCCAGAAAACGCACACATAACTTTGAATATATAATAAAAGATAAGGACAATTTATTTATTCAGCACATTTCTTCACAAATGAATTCCACACAGTAGCATATCTACAAGAACTGGGACATAATCATGCAGTGAAATGTGCTGCTTAATAAAAGTGCATATTCCTCATTAATAATCCCCTTTTAAACTAAACAGGCTGTGACAAAACCTTAAGTTAAACTTAGCCTCAGGAAGCTGGTGGAGACAAGGAAAATGGGCAAAGGAATGTGCAGTTATGTTTGGTGGGCATCTAATGGGGCATTGGCATTTGGCAGTAGGTTTGTGCTGGTGTGTTCTTATCATTCTTTGAACACTAAATCTGTTTTGTTTCTCATGTTACAAAAAAAAAATTTCTACCAGACAAATAAAGAGAAGAGTCCAGAGACTAATATAAAATAAAATGGTAAGGCCCAAATTAAAAGGTAAAGGCTTATTTAATGCCTCCCACCTCCCACTACCCATTTACTTCACTGTGACCCAGATGAGTCAATGATTCATTGCATTTGTAGACATGGCGTCACTGCAGAAGCAGTGAAGTGGCTCGGTAATGAGAGAGTTAATTTCTAAACAGTTGGAGCTCATCAAAGAGTGCAGATTGCACACCCTCCAAAACGATGCCATGCATATTGTGAGCACATGTAGCCAGTGAGGAATCTGGATCCAGGCTGGCGTCTTTAGATCAACAAGCCATGCCTCCCAGTTTTGCTTTTTGCAGTTTGATGCGTATTTGATATTTATTTCACATAAGAAGCGATGTTTTTTTTTTAATCTTTTAATGGTAAAGAAAACTGCAAATCGCTTCACAAGCTGAGCAGAGCTGAGACCCACCTCTGGTTGAAATTTGTGTGTAAATCTGGCCACGACTATTTTTAGTAATCCTACAAACAAACCAACAAACTAAATCAATCACGAGGTAAACTACCATCAGTATAAGTATTTACTCTTTTACCAATACAAACACAGAATACATAGAAATATACAAAAGTGCATATTTTCAAATTATGTGTGCACAGGCAAGACATAAAAAAATCCAAATGCCATATTTATAGAAATGACCCAGCTACAAAGTGAGCTCATATCTTATCTCACATCTAGGATGCTATGGTGTAAGTTTGCATGGCTGATTAGTTTTATGAATGAAGATACTGGAAATATTTTTATAGTCTTGTTTTAAAGCTGCTTTTAAATTATAGAAATCGTCTATTTTTTTCATACAGACACTGAAAGCTCTGGAGTTTTGCCTTTTTTAGGCTTCAGAGTATTCACACAGTCCTTAATGTGTGAAAATAACTTAACAGATGTGGTTCTAGTGTCTGTATATGTGCAATAAATTATAAAAAAAATAACACAATAAGTACTTACAGAAATTTCCAGGCATCAACAGTAAATCTTATCTTAGCATTAGTCCAGAAAGCCAACTTTGTAAAGAGGTGAAGGCTGTCAGAGAAGTGGTGATAAATCAGTGTGAAAGCAGGGAAACCTCCAAACACCAAACCCGGTGACTTACAGTGACTCAGCTCCAGTTTAGATGAAATCCAGCAGAAAGAGGAAGAGGAAGAGAGCAAAGGAAGAACCGAGCTGAGCCTCCTGCCTCCAGGGACTGAGCGTTAGCTTGACTGGCTCAACAGGTTATTTAGAGAATAGGCTGTACACACACACTCACACACTGAGGCACACGTTTCACCCTTCACACGGCACTGTCAGACACACACCCTCTGAATGGGTGGAGTTTGGTTGTAATTGGCAAACTCTCTCACAAACACACAAACAGGCACACTAGACCCTCACAGCATTTTCTCGGCTTCTGCTGTGGCACAAAATGTCAGAGGGGTTTGTTTTCAAAGTGCAGAGCTGTTTTAGTGGGTGTGCTGTACCATGTGCTATGTGATAAATGTCCAACCGTTTGACACCTGCTGAGGCAAACACACACAGAGAAGCTACAGTGTAGCTGTGGCTCAATGTTTCCTTCTAATTTGGGGCTTCAGTCACAAACAGAGCAATGTAAATGTAAGTTTCATATAATGATCTCAGTGTATGTACAGGTGATCCATGTGGTTCAGTATCTGAGTCTTCAGGCTGCTGTACTGTAAATGTTCCATTTTAAATGATTTTTTCCCCATGGCTCTGTATGATGTCATAGAGAGAGAATCTCCCAAATATGGCCACTTCAGGCACACACACACACACACACACACACACACACACACACACACACAAACCTTCTGTTCTGTTCAGATGAGCTGCAGATAAACCAGCATGAAGCTTGAGGACTGAGAACGATGTGGCAGTGAGCAGAGGAACCCCACACACCTGCTGCTCAAACCTTCTGTTTGTAAGCCGCAGCCAATCAGAGGATGAGGATGGGCTTACAAAGACAGGATGTAAACAGCTTGTTTCAGACGGGGTAAATCTGAGGGGCTTCACTCAGGCCTGGATTTCAGGCAGATCTTCTGAACTCTTGACTCTGTATGATGTTGTATGACGTTCTGTTTGTGAGAGGCAGCCAATCAGAAGACAGCTGGCTTTAAGGGAAATGTTTCAAACTGAGGGGGTTCAACTGGGTCAGAAGATAAATAGGGATTATTTTGTAGCATTTCTAAGCTACATTAGAGTGCAAAGAATGAAAAAAAAAAGTAGTTGGAAATATATCCCTTTTAAATTCATTTTTAAGTTAAATTATTTGCAGATACAAGTGTGCTCTTGTCCTTTTCAGTAACACACTTACTTGCAGTCACACCGGGAAACTGGACACCGGCACAGCAAGCTCCTCTGCAGTAGAACAGGGCTCCTGTTTCATGGGATAAAGGCAGGTAAGTGGTAATAAGTGGTGATAAAGTTCTTTTCAATTAGTCCTTTATCTCTTGTGCTATTTACAACTGAAATAGTTAAGAAACCTTAATCTGCATTGTGAACAGTTACACAAACAAAATGTGTGAAAATGTGCAGTCAGGCAGCAAGTACCCTACCTATAGCCTAATACGTAATTCATACGTGTCCCCGGGCATGTCTTTTGAAAAGTCGTTCTCCAAAACATGCAGCTAATTTTATTATTCCAGCTGTTAACGCTGGTTAAATTGCTGTTAACTTGCTTATAATGAGTTTTGGATGCCATTAAAACACCTGGAGCATTTACAGATATGTTGATTAATATGATTTAATGTGACAAATTTGATTAAAAAAAGATTCAAACAGGATCAGATTCAGCAAGAAACACGGGGCTGTCCTTACACGCGTCTGTGTCTGGCAGCACACTAGGGAAAATCTCACGCTGGGTCCTTCTCCAAATCCAGCACCATCTTTATGTTTTATCATATGTTGTTCATTCAATGGGACATTATTGATATTGATGTTAGAAGCATAATTTTAGGACTAAACCATATTGTAAACATTATTCTATTAATAGTCAAGGTCAAGGTCAAGTTTATTTATATAGCACATTTCAAACAGCCGATGCTGCACAAAGTGCTTAACAATATAAAAATGACATTAAAAAGCAACAATGTAATACAATAATAACAACACTCAAACATTAGTAGGACAATAAGAATTATAACAATTACTAAGAGCTATTTAAGATAAAACCAGAATGCTTGGGTCATGGTGTGTTAAAAGCCAGAGCATAAAAATGTGTCTTTAATAATGATTTAAATTGCTCAAGTGTTTGTGCAGATCTAATATTTAGGGGGAGACTATTCCAAAGTCTGGGACCTGCCACAGAGAAGGCTCTATCACCACGAGATTTAAGATGAGTCCGTGGGATGGACAGCATTAATTTTGAGGTAGACCTCATGGTTTTTCCTGGAGCATATGCAGAGAGGAGCTTAG
>VURO01023326.1:0-12869 GCA_015108175.1 Pelvicachromis taeniatus | reverse complement strand
AATATAAGGACAACCCCCCCCCCCCCCCCCCCCCCTAACATAACGTCTAACAGACTCAGCCTTCTGGGGCAGCAGTTTTCCTTGACCTTACTGAACGTCCTCTTTGAATATTTAATTGACAGCAGGTGAAACATGAATTCATTTATGACATTTGATATTTCACAGCATCACTGCATCAACAGTTTTCTTTTCTAATAATATTATCATTGATTAACTTTGCTTGTCCACAGGGGCTCCCAGGACCTCCTGGTGAAAAGGGGGAGAATGGCGATGTTGGACCGATGGTAAGAGGAAAACCACTCCATGTTTGCCAGTATAGTTTGTTTAATACACTGTAACAACTCTCTCTGTCCTGCAGGGCCCCCCCGGTCCACCTGGTCCCAGAGGTCCTCAGGGTGCTAGTGGAGCTGATGTACGTACAAATAGTTGTTAACAACATTTATAAATAAGGTTCATAGTACTCTGTGCATACTACACTGTGATATAGACTACATTTATTTTTGGTTTGACTTCTACCAACTTGCATTGTGAGGCTTGTGTATCATTACCTGACCTTCCCTGTGGTGACTGATGATGATTCATCTCTTTCTCATGCAGGGTCCACAAGGTCCTCCAGGGGGTGTGGGCCCCATGGGGTCTGTGGGTGAGAAGGTGAGAATCGTGGCCCCCCGGTGTGTTGTGCCTGCACTGAGACTGGATTAGTCTCTCACTCCGACCCCGTCGCCTTCCTGTTTCCGATGAGCGCGTCTTCATTTCAGCATTGTTTTTATGACTTAGTGATTGGACACAATGTTTATAGACTGGACTACACATACTAGAAGTGCAGTGACGTTTAGCACATCATCAGTCAGCTACAGTTATGGACTTCATTGAGTTAACTGTTAGTAATAATATCATTACTTATTCCATCAACAACACCTAGGTAGTCATGGCTCCATTTCAAATGTTGTGTTTGAGTTTGAGAAACGTGTGTGAGGTTGAAGACTTATTTGTTTTGACACTGACGTTGGTCTAACCACAGGGTGAGCAAGGTGAGGCTGGAAACCCAGGACCACCTGGAGAGCCTGGGACTAAGGTGAGTACGCGCTTGTTTTTGAGTTAAATATGTGTTGCTTATGTATATTTGTGCCACTGTGTTGCATGTTTACACACAATGGACCACGCTTCTCCACACATTCAGTATTTTATAGATCCTAGCGCTGTAGCGTGAAGGTAGGGCCGTCTTTAAAGTGGATGCACTCACTTCAACCTCGACGTTCACGCCATTGCAGTTAAATGGTGACAAGGAAAAAACTAAGAGTCAGAAACTTTAGGTGTTTACATGCAACTCCAACCTAATGAGGAGCTGTTGTTGTAGTAAGTGACACTGTGTATTCATCACCATGCTCGTAATTGTTCCTCACATTTAAGCGGGTACTTCATCTCAGCAGGACTCTGTGCGCCCTGTGTCCACACGACCTGCCAGCTCAGTCTCTTCCCAGACTCTTAAGACTAGTTAGCCTAGTTAGCAGAAGGATCCGCCCACTGCTTCTGACCGCATGAACAGTGATTCACAACATCAGACATCAGTGTCAGTGCAGCTTAAGATGGGATTTGTCCTTTTTGATACTTTCACTGAGGCTGTTGCACAAGAAATGCTCTTCAAGTGAAGTGAAGTGCTCGTCACTGCCATGCTTGTTTGGGGGTCTAAAAGCTTTAAAGTCATTAACACTCTGTATCTATAGGCTTGACCTTAATGTTGTCGGAGAAAAACACCCATCAGTGTTTTTAGCTCTGCGGCTTAATTGATCAGCAGTTTACGTTCCTATCATAAACAACAGTGTTGCTACCGTAAAGTTTAGTTGGTATAACATTAACTTGAATCTGGTTTTTATATTATTTGCTTACATACAATAAATGTTACTAATATTAAGACGTGGAACAGCAGTGCACTACAGGGTTTCCTGTTTGTTTGCCTGTTTCCACATCGACATTAACTCGTACATAACACCATTTTCACCCTCATAAACATGAAGCAGTAACTTTAAGTACAATGAGCCTGACCTGTATAAAGGCAACGATTCATTTACTCAAATGATTAATAATTATTAATTATATATATATATTTATATATTATATATATAAATTATATTAATTAATATATTCATATATAATTAATTAATATATTAATATATAATTAATTAATATAATTAATATAATTAATTATAAATTATATTATGTATGTATATATATATATATATATATATATATATATATACATAATATAATTTATAATGATTAATCAGTAAGGAAAATATCTTCGTGACCAGATTGCATTAAATTTACAGTGGACTGTAATGTTCAGTATAAAAGATTATTTTGCATGTATCCAAATGTTTTTTAATCCTTTATGACACTTAACAAGTGGACTTAAATAATAATGATAGACACGCTTCTTTGTAAAGTAACAGAAGATGTGACGTTGAGCGTTAGGGTTAAATCACACCCAGCATATTTGTTTTCATTAGGGAGGTTTTAAAATCTAGTTTATCTCTATCACTGAACTGAGGTTTTGTGTAAATATATGCAGACCCCACATGTCACATGTTGGTGGCCCACCCTGGTGGTCTCAGCAGCCTCCGACTGCTTGTCTGTTTTTATCACCCCATCCTGTTCGGCCTTGGAAAACAAACCTAAAATGCTCCCTCTTGTGGAATTGATGTAATGAATGCCCTCCCTTGCCCCCCATCACTATAGGGACCTAAAGGTGAGCGGGGAGAGAAAGGAGAAGCTGGCCCCCCTGGAGCTGCCGGACCTGCTGGCGCCAAAGGGCCCCCTGGAGATGATGGCCCAAAGGGCAACCCTGTGCGTCTGACACACACTCTCACTCTCTCTCCGACTCAGACAAGCTCAAATGTCTGCTCTGAAGGAAATGCCTCCTGCAGCCGTAAGGCAGGCAGTTTTAGCCTGGAACATATTCAAGAGCTAAAAAGCCTTTTTATTGCTGGAGATGACATTTTATGCCTGCATAGAAATGGGATGCAGTGAAGCCTATACTCAAACATTTGCAACATTATCATCAAGTCCATCATATTTCCTTCAGAGGCTGTAACCAAGTACACCAAGTCTAAATTACTAACCATGTCCTTAATGCTGGAAGCCAGGGACAGCATGTCTTTTTTAAACACTGATGCATCCCATCATCTTATTTCTTTCTTGCAAAGGGTCCTGTTGGATTCCCTGGAGACCCTGGCCCTCCTGGAGAGCCAGGTGTAGCTGTAAGTATGAACTCTTCACGTTAGCCCTATATAGAGCACAGAGCATGTATGACTGTGTTCCAGGTGGATCATGTTTAATAGAAGAATGACTGATCCTAATGGATATTTCAGACTAGTCAAACCTGCTCGTGTCGTTTTTGCAGGGCACTGATGGAGAACCGGGAGAGAAGGGGGACGATGGAGAGGCTGGTCAGCCGGTAAGCTGACACCTTTGATAGTTTGGAATGAAGCAATGACTGCATGAGCTTATATCACATATATCATTTGGTACACGAGGTACAAGCACATCATATGAGGACATCATCTTAATGGTCAGTTTCTCCGTCACAGAGTTTATATTATTTTTTTGTTTTATAGTATACTGTAGTACTCCGCCACACGTTTGTCTCCACTAAAGGTTCTAATTATATTTACTGAGTAAATAATTTACACTGCAGCATTTTAACTCATGCTAGTTACCTCATACATGTGGGCGTGGGGTAAATGGACTTCATTAAGTATTATTAGAAATAACAGCCACATATTAATGCGCCGAGTAAAGTGCAGCGAATCACAACTCTGAATGTTCATGGATGTAAATAAGCCTTGATCATGGGCAGAGGAAAACCCCACCAATGCTACATGAAGCCTGTTTGCATCTTTGAATGCTGCAGTGACGTGTGTTGATTAGACGGTCTATTGATACGTAATGTGAAGTGTGTATGATGGGTCCCCCCTTCTCTGCACAGCCTTATCTTTGTATTTATATGTCACTGTGCAGTCATCCCAGAAATGAGCTGATTAACACTGTGACTGCTGTGAATGTTTACCAGTGTGCATGTTGAAAAGAAATCCTGATTGTCTGCGATTAACTCTGAGATGATTGGATGAAAGTATCTGAGGGAACACACTGTGCTGTGCACATCCCACCTTCGGGGTTGGGTGTGACTATCGAGGGGTTAGTATTTCCAAAATGTCTGTTTTTGTTCTCCTGGCAGACAGAATGCTGTGCTTTCAGTTTATAATCAGAACAGTTACTTGTTAATGCAAACTGTTAATAGTTCCTCTGCTTTCTGTTTTTGGCTTGCTTGTTTCTCAGGGACCCCCAGGTCCATCAGGAGAAGCTGGACCACCTGGACCACCTGGGAAGAGAGTAAGCTCGAGGCAGTTCAAACTCATTTTAAAGTGTTTGCATCTCTGGTATGATTCCAGCTACATCAGCAGCAGCATCATCATCATCTTTATTTATAGAGCACTTTAATACGAGCACAGCTGATGCAAGGTGCTGTACACTGGAACGAAGTCATAGAGTTACATAAGATATAAATAAGAAAAAAGTAAAATAATTTATGAGTTCGTTAAAAACTAACTAAGTCTAACTGAGGTCAAAAGACTGAAACTGGGTTTGAAGAAGTGGACAGTGGTTACAATCCACAATCGACCAATCAGACGGTCCTATTGTCACAGGTTGTCAGCTGTAACAAACACGTCCCCACTCCCACAGCGTAGCGCGCTGCGCTATGTAACAAGTCGTGGGTGTGTTCCGTCTTTGGCCACCCAACACGTCTCTATGTTACGTGTTCGGACACACGAGCAAACATGAAAGCTACACACGTACGTTTATCTGACTTTCTGGTCATAAAGCGATCTGACACGATTCAGGTTGTGGTTATGGTCCGGGCTGGAATACACAGCTGGGACGTGTGTTACTGCCGGGGCGTCCTTCTATTCCACCCACAATCCGGCGCGTATCATCGGGGCGTGGGAGGTTACCTTTCGCGTTGCCGTTGGACGCCTCGTGACAAATCGCCGGTATGTTACGCGTCGGGAATGAGAACGGTCCGCTATAACAGCTTAACCCATTCTGATCATATGAGATGTGCATTAGGTGGTTTTTAAGGGAGTGCTCTGCCTCGCCTCGCAACAACTCCTCCTCAGCAGCTCAGTTTGGCAGTAAAGCCTGGAGAGGCTCATTTTCATTAAAAGTAGAATGGGGACAACAAAGGGGGAGATTTAAGGGGTCGGGGCATTGCGCTGTCTGCGAAGACAAGCCGCCTCAAAGCCTCCTGAGAGATGAACGTCACCATGTGAAAATCATGAATCCATTTTTTTTTTCTTAGCAAGAAATTGGAAAGGCTTACTGAAAAAACTGCTGCGAAGAAAAAAAGTGAGAAGCTGTGGGCTCCAAACTCATTTAGAGAGAGAGAGAGAGAGAGAGCAAGTCTGACACTATTGATCCATGGCTGCTCGACTGACAGGCAGAGCAAAACAAAAACATGGACGTGGGAAAAACGCGTTATTAAAAGAGGCCAGCACAGTGTTCAACAAGCTGTCAGTATGCAGACAGCTGAGGTCTGCGGCCACTGATTGTGGCTGGCTAACAGGGGTCAGCGCTGGGACAATCTCCTCAAGGTTAAAGTGAAAAAGAGACAACAAAGCATGGAGCCACATTCAGAGGTCGTGTGCATGCAGCACATGTCCTGCAGATCGTTTCCGAGGCTGAGATGTCGCTGAGAAACAGCTGAACAGTTCACAGTTTGAACATATCTTCACCTGAAGGCCACGTGAGGAAGATGAGCAGCTGTTCTCCTGCATTTTCGAGGAAGCACAGAGGAAGCTTCGGTCCAGTGGGTGAAGAAACATGTGGTGCATTTATAAACAGGGTCCGTTGCTTTTCTAATGTCTCCATTTATATTCGGAGTCTTTAGCAGGGCATCAGCATATGCTGCACCTTAATGGCCTAGGGATTATAGTTAGGGTAAGCCCCCCCCCCACAGATCCTTGGTGTCCATGCCCGGTCGCTCATCATAACTCCTCCTAACACTTTTTGTATTTTCTGTGCATTTGGCCATTTTTAAAACTCTGCTAGCGTCCCCGAGCCGCTTCCTGCTCCAGCCTGTGATTCTTAATCAGTCGGTCGAGCCTGTCCACACATTTAGCTTCAGTCCTTCTTCTTGTGCCTTAATGCTGGAGATGTATTCACCTCTGCTTCCTGAACAAAGAGAGGCGGTAAAACTGATTAACCCCGTCTGGCTTTGACTCTGTGTGTCGGGGCTCAGGTCACAGGCACGAATACTCTCTATCCTGAACACATGGCACATGTCAAGGCATACATCTGCTCTGTGACTCTAGCTGCTGTATATTGTGCCACTACTGAAATGGTTCTTTGTGCTGATCAAGAGCCTGCCTCTTCATCACCAGTAAGAAGTGCACATCAGGAGAAGATGAAAGCGCCAAGACAGGAGGCAGGCTCACATTATAGGCTCTCAGTCAATAGCACTCGGGCTGCAGCGGCCGGATCAGAGTGGAATTTGGATGGAGAGTGGGTTTGAAGAGGGAGGCTGGAGGTGGAGTTGAAAGAAATCATTGTGGGCCTTGAAGAGCCTGACCAGAAAGATAAGACGATCCGGCAGCTGTTGGCTCTGACCGCAGACGCCTGATTCTTCAATGTGACTCTTTTTTTTTACATGGCTGATTGCAGATGATTGTAGGCAGACACAGGAGAGTCATTCACATGGGTCTTTGCATAACAGACCTGTTGCAGTTTACTGTGGGAATAGAGAAAAATCCACCCTGTCTGAAGGAAACATTAGAAAGACAACTGACAAAAATCTCCAGTGATTCCTCTTTAGAGACCAAAGTGTGCATGAACCAACAGACAGAGTGTGATGTGCAGTTACTGTAGGTGCTCGTGCAGTCGTCTTGTACAGTGTGCTCGTGCTGATGCTGAAGCAGTGTACTGTCATCCTCCTCAGGGACCTCCGGGGGCTGCTGGTGCAGAGGGCAGGCAAGGAGAGAAGGGCGCTAAGGTAGGAAAATCAATTCTTCCTTTGCAAAGTAGGACTCCCCCCTCCCTCACTGCCCCACAATGTGGAATTAAACTCGCAAAAAAAGCGCTGAAGTCATTTAATTTCCATCACAGATTAGATGGAAATGTGTGAACGGAGTAAAAGCGAGATTCACTTGTTTCTGCCATTGTTCATTTGGAGGCCTGCAAAGGCAGTCGCAGCTATCTGCGTATAGCCTCAGGTGTTCTGTGTGCTTGTTCGTGCACATGTGAGCTGGCTGAAAGGCCTCTCGAGCTTGCACTTGTTGTAAGCTCATTTCTTGGTTTCATCATTGTGTGAATGTACACGTTCTGCTGCTTGCAACCCGATGGATAACCCAGAGGATGTGCATGGAAAGAAAACAGTATTGTTAATGCCAGTGGTGCTGCACATATTAATACTGTGGTTCAGTAACTGCTGTTTGATAATCACTGGTAATGAATCCTAGGATGTTCCTAACACAGCTTTATCACAGAGAACTGTCTGAATCCTATATCTTAAGCAGCTGATTGGACACACTGCAGATGTCAGTCACAGTGGCCCTGATACATTTGGTAACGTCGCCCTGACAGCTTTGCAATAAGCCTTTAATCTGTAAGTGCCCGGCAGCTCGCACATCATAGCTGATTTCCATGTGCTGTGTGTGGTGTGTGTGTGCTCTGTGTGGTGTGTGTGTGTGCTCTGTGTGGTGTGTGTGTGTGTGTGTGCATAATGCTGTGCTTCAGATTACAGCTTGTCAGCATTCAGCTGTAGAACATGAGGACTTTATGTTCTCACCAGCGTTTGACTCACACACGGCCATGGTGACTACTATCTACTGGGCCCATTCTCACCCTGGTGTAACGCACCAGGAACATAACTGTGAAAACTCGGGAGCATTTGATTCATTCATTTATATATTAATGTTTTACTATCCCCCATTTACCCAGTCTAAAGACGAGATACCAGCTCAGCATAATCCACAACTCAAAGCAGCCTGACGTTCAAATGAGGCTGTAGTGCTTCAGAAACATGCTTCAAAGTGTGTGTGTGTGTATGTGTGTGTGCGTGTGTGTAGGTCTGTGTGTGTAGGTGTGTGTGTGTGTGTAGGTGTGTGTGTGTCTGTAGGTGTGTGTGTGTTGCGGGTCCCAGATGTCACACACATTTTTGAGTCTGCACCGTTATATTACCTGCAGCTGTTCCACACTGAGCCTGTTGTGAATCAGCAGCAGGTTTGCTCCCAGTCTGTGGTGAGTGCTCCCAGTCTGTGGTGAGCGCTCCCAGTCTCGCTCCCAGTCTGTGGTGAGCGCTCCCAGTCTGTGGTGAGCGCTTCCAGTCTGTGGTGAGTGCTCCCAGTCTGTGGTGAGCGCTTCCAGTCTGTGGTGAGCGCTCCCAGTCTGTGGTGAGCGCTTCCAGTCTGTGGTGAGCGCTCCCAGTCTGTGGTGAGCGCTCCCAGTCTGTGGTGAGTGCTCCCACAGACTGGGAGCGCTGTGGTGAGCACTCCCAGTCTGTGGTGAGCGCTCCCAGTCTGTGGTGAGCTCTCCCAGTCTGTGGTGAGCGCTCCCAGGCTATGCTTACCTAAAAACTGTGCGCTTAATAAACTTCTGATACTGGTTTATTTGACTGTTTTACTGCTTGCAGGCTGCAGGACTCCATTTTGTAAAGTCTGAGTTATGCCACTGGAACATTTGTGTGTCCACATACAGGGCGAGTCAGGTGTGGAGGGTCCAGCAGGAAAAACAGGACCAGTTGGCCCCCAGGGACCTCCAGGAAAGCCTGGTCCAGAGGGTCTGCGTGGCATCCCCGGCCCTGTTGTATGTTAAAGTTTCACTAATGACGCCTTCCTGTTCATACGCTGTTCTCCACATAGGCACACTTACACTAAGACTCACACCCACAGTGCACACAGGCGTTTTTAAAGCTACAGCTAAGGCATGATGATGGACTTCATGGAATAATCAATACTCCCATTTGGCTTCTACGTTAGCTCCGCTTGTTTATCCCAGCACACTTTTCTTCCCTGTTTGGGCGATTAATCATCATGCTGGGCACAGAAAATCAATGCACACCACAGAAAATACAGCAGCCTATAATGCTCACTACTACTGAATGGCTTTTCACAGGGTGAACAAGGAATGCCCGGCTCCCCAGGACAAGACGGCCCCCCAGGTCCTATGGTTAGTATGCACAGCATCCCTGCACTCTGCTGCCTTCTCCTGCAGCACGTATCTGTGTACCCTGAGCCGCTGCTGTTGGAAGTGTGTGTTTTTCTTGCTTCCAGACGTGCAGACGTTAGCTCACATTCCACCTGCTTCACAAAACAACAGCCGTCTTTCATCTGTCCCGTGTTCTTGGCTTCCCTCGCTTTCAAACGTCGTTTTTCAGTCACTCCTTTGTTCCCGCTCTCTTACTCGGTCTTCCCTTTCTTTCTCTCTATTGCCTCATTTCTTGTAACTTTACAGTTTTGCTTTTTCTATCATGACTTCCTTGTTTTTGTTCGCCTCTGTGAAAATAGATTTTTAACTTCAGTTATCGTTCTTCAGGGTCCTCCCGGTCTTCCTGGCCTGAAAGGTGACCCGGGGTCTAAAGGTGAAAAGGTGAGTGTAGCACTTTCTTCTTTGTCTGATTGCAGACTGCTTTCATTTCTCACTTTGGAAATAGAAGATAACCCTATGATTAGAGAGAGGGACTTTGGGCCAGAAGTTAGTGAAGACCGCTGCTTCTACCCAGCAGCCATGCAAGAAGACAACAATAACCTTATATTAACATTTATAGGCAAGGCAAGTTTATTTATACAGCACAATTCAACAGCAAGGTGATTCAAAGTGCTTTACAGAGACATTAAAAGACAAAAACGTATAAAAAGCATGATTTAAAAATACCACAAAGAGTTTTTGTCTTTCTTTCTAACTGAGAAAAGGCCTTAAATATGCAGTTGGATGTGATGTATCACTCTGTCAAACGTGCTCTTTTCGTCGCTGCCACTCTCAAATTTGCTGTTAAATGTAACTGCAGAGGATATTCAGACAGCACACCCACACACAGGGTCAGCTTGGGGGTGAGCAGTTTAAAAGTGCACAGGTTGGGCACCGTGCTGTCAGATGAGCCTTCCTGGTGCTGTGGCTGCCTCCTGTTTGCATCCAGAGACGCTCTTTGGTGCGCACTGTAAGAAGGGCCCTCTGGCTTTAATCAGGGGCGATTCGTACTGTCATGAAACTTCGCAGCCTTCCATGTGCATTTCATTTTTGCAGATAAAAATATATCTTCACCTTGGTCGGGCACATATGAAACCATTTTTACAGATCTGTTTTCACCCTGCAGGGTCACCCTGGGTTGATTGGTCTGATTGGACCCCCTGGAGAGCAAGGAGAGAAGGGAGACCGAGGTTTGCCCGGGCCTCAAGGTTCTCCTGGTGGCAAGGGCGACAATGTAAGTGATTGATGACTCTGTTCCCACACTGGTCCACAGGCCACTTGCCCTGCACCTCTTGCCATTTTTAGCCCTTTTGCCCTTCTCCTGTGGCCACAGTCACTTGCTTTTGACTGCAGCTCTGCTCTGCTCAGCTCTGCTCTGCTCTGCGCTGCACATCTCTTCTCTCCCAATATCCAAAACATTTGTCTCTTTGGATTACTGATGCAAATTGCTTCAAACGTGTAAAGAAAACTGTATAATGATGAGCTCTGAGGCGTTTAAACCAAACTCTTTAGTTGGCACTGCGTTAGCATCTAGAACATGGTGGAAACACGCAGCTGAAGTGTATGAGCATCAACACCAGTCGACATATTCTCTGACCACTCGTTACCACCGTGGTCAGTCTCTGTGAGTGTGTGTCACCTGCTGTCGTAATACACACTGTGATGTGGAAAGCTGAGCCACGTCATTAAAAATCAGACTTCTTTTTTCTTGCTTTTCCACTTAAATAAGAAGCAGTGCTGACAGGAGGACATGACAGCCCTCATTAAAAGGACGTACACACTCTGCAGATCACTGAGTAACTTACTCTTTCCTGCCTGCGTCTTCAGCCGGCCTTCGCTCAGTGATTTAAGGCGGTGAGAAATGCATCCCTATGAAACCGCTCCTTTCATCACAGCTGAGCACTGTGAACATTCAGATGAGTGTGTTTTCTTTAAGGTCGCAGAAGCAGCAGCCCTGTCACCAGTGCAGTGTTGGGACACTTCATCGTTTCCTGTCAATGTCACTGGTTCTCTTATTTTTCTGTTTCCTGCGATGGTTTTTTGTCCTGTTGGTTTTTCTGTCAAACATATATCCTTTGATCTCATGTCGTGACAGGGTGTCGCTGGAGCCACCGGTCCTCTTGGTCCCCCCGGCCCCCCCGGTTTGCCCGTACGTCTGATACTTATCCAGTCATTGACTCAGGCTGTACTGTCACAATAAGTTGCTGAACTGTGTTCGTTGTCATACAGGGTCCTGCTGGTCCCAAAGGAGCCAAGGGTTCAAGTGTGAGTACAGGCCCATGTTTGTCATGATGCAACATTTACCTTACATGGAGCTTCGGTAACACGTGTGTGTACTCCACAGGGTCCTGCTGGTCCCAAAGGAGACACTGGTGCAATCGGCCCTCCTGGTCCTCCTGTGAGTCTTTGAACCTACTGTTGCCTTTGTTTCCATCACCTTCAAGTTGATACACTAGCACTGTACAAAGACTATTGTGTATTTTCATATTGTATGAAACCTAAAACACCTTACAGGGCCCACCAGGTGAGGCTATCCAGCCCCTGCCTATTCAGTCACCAAAGAAGACCAAGCGCTCCAGTGACATCCAGTCAGATGGTACCATCATGGATTATGGCGAGGGCATGGAGGACATTTTTGGCTCCCTCAACAACCTCAAGCAAGACATTGAACGCATGAAATACCCCATGGGCACACAAAACAACCCCGCCAGGACATGTAAAGATCTCCAGCTGTGCCACCCGGAGTTTGGCGATGGTGAGTTTGAGCCCGGCGGGACTTCAGCATCAAAGGAAAACACGGCCGTGTTGTTGGCGTGTTTCATATATGTATCAGCACAGAGAGGCTCTGCTCATGTTTCCAGATACTGTGGCTCATCCGTCAGCCATTATTGTGACAAATGGACTCTTTATTAGAAAAAATGGCATTCTTGCTGACACAGTGATTGGCAGACCAATCATTGCTGTTTGATTGTTCTTTCTTTATCTCCTCTTTGAAACTTTGTGTTTGCCGTATAATTACTGCATGCATCTTAGGCCCTGTGTCCTCTCAGTCCGATGTGGGATTAAAGCTGATAACTGTAGTAGGTTTATGAGTACCGTATTTTCTGGGCTACAGAGCGCACCTGAATATTAGCCGCACAACTTGAAATTATGAAAAAATCATATTTTGTTCATACATTAGCCGCACCAGACTAAAAGCCGCAGGTGCGCTAGCGGGCTAGTAGCGCTAGCGAGCGGGCTAGTAGCGCTAGGCGAGTGGCTAGTAGCGCTAGGCGAGTGGCTAGTAGCGCTAGCGAGCGGGCTAGTTGCTAGTAGCGGCGGTGCACGGCCCGCCTTGCAGGTGGAGGGCAACGGAGCGACTGCTCCACCAGCCTCGGAAGAGCCCCGCAAAGTGGGCCGCGCCCCGCCGCCCGACCGACCCAGCCCTTAGAGCCAATCCTTATCCTGAAGTTATGGATCTGACTTGCCGACTTCCCTTAGCTGCCTTGTTCTAACATGCCAGAGGCTGTTCACCTTGGAGACCTGCTGCAGATATGGGTACAGGGCCAGCCAGAGCCAGCTTGCTAATCTAGTCTCTTTTTCGCGCTAATTCGTATGTCACTACTTTGGTTGGCGGACGGACATGTGACCAA